>JAQGBA010000032.1:0-94474 GCA_034698125.1 Prionchulus punctatus | reverse complement strand
ATTTTTGCTCGCGCACAATTTTGAAAACGAGGCAATATAAAAAACGCACTCTCGATCAGAAAACGCATCTTGAAAAATGAATCTGTTATTATGAACCCTCGAAAAAGCAGGACTCCTGCATAACAGCTTTGGCCGATTTCGAGATTACATTTCTGGATGGCACCGCGCTGCGATTGGATTTCTGCACTTACCATGCTGGTATTTGCGAAGGTTTTAATTATCTGTTGCAGTTACCAAGGTCGTGGCGTCGTCTATTATCCGATCCGTTGGTAATTAAATTTGTTGTCGGGGATATGGGCAGTGTCAGGGCGGCGGTAATAGCAAGTATGTACGATAGCCTGCCTATTGCCGCAGAGCGTGGATATACAGTCAACTCTGGTTAACATGAATGGTCAGGGGACTGACCAAATCGTTCGTGTTATCCATGGGTTCGTGTTAATGAGGTTCGTGTTATCCAGCAGTTTATGCACTCAAGGGATTCAAGGGTTTGTGTTATCCAGGTTTTATGCATTTTGAAACGTGAAATACAGTATAATATGCACATATAAGTAGGTATTCTGTTCCAAATATTGCATCATTGATATTCACTTGTTACATAATGATAAGGTATTGAAATTTAATTACTTTTCATAAAGGAATCGGTTACTTTAGATTGCTTTAAATTCTGCAAACTCAATAAACCGATTTCATTGTCAAGTTTGTTCAACTGAGTGAGAACTTCTTCTGAGTCCATTTTAGAACTGATAAATCTCACAAAAAAAATCTAATGCATTTGACACTTCTTTTGTTGATGGTATTATTAATTCGACACTGTCATCTTCTCCATCTTCATTGCTTTCATCTGTTGGAAAGGGTTCATCTGGTTTCTTTCTCTTTTCAAGGATGTTTAACTCGTCAACTCGTCGACATTCAAAAAAGCTTCCAAATCGATATCAGAATGAATTGAGCCATTTGATAGCAATCTATCCCAAATATCGCCAAACAACTGAAAATCAAATTCGTTTTCGATTGACATTGGTTCGTTATCATGATTCATTGTTAATTGGCTTAAAACCGGCCTTAATAAAACAATGTTTATTGTTTTTTCTGTGACTAAACTCCATGCTTTTCTTGTGAAAAAAGACCTTTTAATACATCCAGTTGAAATTCTTGTCCATTATCAATGCAACTTAATATTTCTTGGAGTAGAATTCGGCGGTAATGAACCTTAAAATTACGAATAACTCCTTGATCCATCGGTTGTGTTGCAGACGTAGTGTTGGGTGGGAGATATACCACTTTTATATTTGCCAAACCCTGAACTTCCAGATGAGCAGGACGATTATCAATGATGAACAAATTCACTTCAGTCTCATTAACAGCCGATCGTTTGCCAACAGTGGTATGGAATACAATATTGTTACGTTTTTAAAACCAACAAGCCAACCTTCATTGTGTAACGAAGATGCTTTTAGCATATTTGTAAAATTGAGAAACAAATTCAACAAACACATTCGAAATAACTTTTTCATATTTTAAAATAGAGTTTTTGCTTGTTGTACCGGAATTCTAGAAAAACTGTTTGAAACTTATGATCAGCAGCTTACTCATAAAAATTAGCTCATAAAAACAGCTTATGATCTGTTTTTATGAAAGATTTATTTGTGAAAAGATTTAGAAAATGACTTTTTATTAGAATTTGTGGAAAGACCTGAAGAACAGACCTAGTCGGCCGGAAGATACTATAAATTTGACTCGTTTTGTTAGCTTGTCAGAGTTTCTCTAGATCTGTCAATGTGAAACTTCTCATATATGTTGTATGTTAAACTTTGATTAAAAGAACAACTTTTGGTTTCCATACAATTTGCTGGTACTTTCTCATCAACTTTCTAGCGATACAGTACTCCAAATAAAGAGCGATCGACTGGCTCTTTACAGTTGGATCTGAAAACTTGTAACTGAAATCGGTCAGCTAACTGTTTAGCTTTTCCAAGAACCAATGGTCCTGATATTGGTATTAAATGTGACCGTTGAATTTTAATCCACTCTAAAAAAGCTTCTTCGAGTTCAGGATACTTTCCAGGTCGTAAACGTTTAATGCCAGGATTTGCATTAGAATCTTCAATACATTCACGTTTTTTAACAATTTCGGCAATTGTACTCTTCGATTTAATTCCAGATTTCTTAGCTATTTCAGAATAAGGAATACCTCCGTCGGCATCGTTTAAAATTTGCAGTTTTTTCGCTAAATTTACTGATATTTGTTTTTTATCACTCGCCATTTTCATACAAAGCAAATTATACAGCTGTCTACAGAATTTTAATTTTTTTACTGTCATCGTTCTCACATTAGAACATATCGAAAAATAAATCGACAGTTTCAAATTTTTACCATTTTTGACTACATTTGCATATAGCGTTCGCGTTAACCAGAGTTTCATCGTATAGGGACTTTAGAACGCGTTCGCGTTATCCATGTGGTTCGCATTATCGAGGTTCGTGTTAACCAGGGTTTTATACACTATAGTATAGCTAGTTTTCCAGGGACTACTTAGAAGGTTCGTGTTATTAGGGGTGTTCGTGTTAACCAGAGTTGACTGTATATTGTTGAGAGAGATATTGTTCGACTTCGCAATGCGAGGAATGCTGGGAATGGCTCGTCAGCCGTCGAATTCGGTGGTTGCCTGGGTCAATACTTCGTTTTTCAGTACGAATCAGATGCACACATTGAGGCAGCATACGTTGGATGGCATGCTTAACCTGATGGACGCATATCCGGGTTCGAGATACTTGCCGCTGCAGCTGCATTCTGAGCGACGCTTAGAGGGTACATCCTGGATAATATGAGTGCCACAGGTACATCTGTAGCAAGACCGTGCAGGGTCCCCCTTTGTTCGAACCGCCGATTAAACCTATACTGGTGCGACCTAAAGATTTACGAATGAATCCGGCCGATATGAACTTTGTGGAATGACAATTGCGACAGCGATTGGAGTTTTGGAGTAGCAGGCCGGATGTCAGATGCATCATATCAGCGGTGCACGACTTCGAAGGAGCCGGTCGCATTACGTCGTTGGACGGCGTATATCCGTTTCCAATGGATGGAATCGAAATTGGTTTGTTTTTTGGTCAGCATTGGGGTTACACATGGATAGCGTTAATAATGTTGTTGCGTTACTGTAACCACAGTTGGGACGATCCGGCGGTCAAACGCGTTCGCGCATCGGCCGAGGATCTTTGCAAAGAGGTTGCAACCGAGACGTGGCGACATGGGTCGACACAGGGAAGAGAAAGCTTGCCTGTGAGCTGGCTTCCTCTAGCGGATGGATCGGTATATTACGCTTGGCGATGCCGATACGAGGCGCGTGACGATCCCTTGTCCGACGGATTTACAGACCGCATTGGTCGTTCCATGGAACCGATTTACGAACGAATGGGTCAAGTTCGATCTATGCGTGGAATATGTGTTCTTCTTCGAGAAATACTGTATCAAGCGTGGGTTGGATGGAGTCCCGATTTGAAAAAATATTTTGTCATACTTGCAAGCGCTGTACGACCAGGGCAGGGTGGATCGCGACAGTAATCTGTTAGCAGTAAATCCGTTCGGCCAGCGGCTGTAGCGTCACTAGGGCTATGCTGAGACCGCGGGCCGTCTAAGGATGGGTTGCTGGCTTAGTATATTCCCTGGGGGATGTATGCAGCGTTTTTTTTGTTACTTCAAAATGGCGTTTTGTATACCTCGTAAGCAATCATTTACCTCAGGATTATTTAAATTTTACAAACCCAATTGACCCACCTGCTCATCCAGCATTATCTCATTGTTATGAATAACCCGTGGTTGTTTTGTTGGAATCGTTGATCTTTTCTGTGAGATTAGAATTTATGCAAGTTTTTTCTTTCCTTTTCTCTGTGAAGTAGTTTTAGAAATGTATATTGATGATCAACGTGTATTTTGTTTTTTTGTTTTCTGTTATGGAGTCAATCCAATAATTGTAATAATGATCGACATTGTTTTTGTTTTGGCATATTCTAATGTACGGTCCATCGTGTCTTCACCTTCACATCAGGGCTTGAACCCAAAGGGTTCGTATTACCTCATGGACGTGATCACGTTTAAGGAGACTATGTGACGTTCGGGGACGGTTGGTGTCTCTACCATCTGGCTGCGCATGCCACATCGTGTTCCTCTTCTACTGAAATGTTCAGGGTTCGGCATTGCGGAGTGCGGACATTTATTTTCAGCCAGGTGAGTTGCCGGAAGTCAACTGAACGAACCAAACCGGCAAATGTAGGATCCGGAACCTCGATATTGGCGGCCTCCATCACAAGCCTCATTCCAGGAATCGGACTGGATCTTCAAGGGGACAACCAAGCGTCCTCCTACGATTGTGATTATTGTACTTTCTTTGTTGTAAATAAGTACCGTAGGGAGGTGACTCTTGGATGTCTTGATTGGCAGGATAGGAACCGTATTGGTGATCTCGGAGGGCTGAGTGGCAACCGACGCACATCCCTCCTCTTCTATAGTGAACTATAGTATGTAAACTGTAATGGACGATAGTTCTTTGGATCGCTAGCTTTGAGTGCACTGTCTCTATGGGTCATGCGTCACTGGCTCACTGTTCAGATTTCGGAAGTGTAACTCAGGGGTCCTCTTCGAAGGAGTAGCCCCCGTTCTACAAGCTTTTCTTGAAAGTAAACATAAAAAAACTGCATTGAAAAGCAGCAGAAAATGCAAATTTTCGAGAAACCCTATCTTTAATGGATTGCGTGTAAAAAACGGAGGACGAGCGGTGTGTAGATTGCGTAAAATGCTACCTCAATCGAAACTCAACTACGTCAACCTCCGCCGCTGGTACCCCGTCTATAGTTTATGGGCAAGTGCTCGTTAGAGCCGTGAGGACGATCGAATCTTTCGCAACGCAACGCAAGCGCCGTCATTTTCACTAGCTAAAATTCTCCGAGCGCTTTTAATTGGCTGCGCATTTTTTGTTCGCCCCTTATTTCGCTGTCGTCGATTTCTCGCGATTATTCGTCGAATCGTGTGTTTTTTAACTTGTATCAAAATTTGACTGATTTGTTTTTCAGAACAATTAAAAGTTTATTAAACGAACTAATTAAAATTTTATTTGCTGCATAAATTTGCAATTAAATGCGTTTATTCGAGTAGAATCGAGTAAATCAAATATTCTAATGGCTTCCAGTCATTTACGTGTGGACGTTTTATCGAGAAAACATTTCGGCGAAGGCAATGAAATTGATGGTTGTGTTTCAGGATTAAAAGGTACTTAATTGTTGCAAGAAAATCCTAAAATCGAAAACTGTTCGATTTCGAAGCATTTCTGCGATCTCTATTCAAAATTTCGCATCTTTACATCGATTGCTGCAATTGTATAACAATTTGAACACTATCAATGATTTTTGCGATTTCCGAGTTATTTCACAACACTTTCAGCGGCACTTTGCGATTTCATTACAATTTCGCTGCAATTTCAACGATGTTGTAACATCACTTGCAATTACGTGGTTGATAAATTCTGATAAATTTGCATCTCACTATAATTGTATATTATTGCACTTTTTGAAAATTTTTTATTATATTTCGCTTTATTTTGTTTTGGAAAAGTAGTAATTGATTTCTCAAGTTTTTACTCGTCGGACGCTGCTTCTTGGCAAGTTCTTCTCCTCAGATAAACTCCAAGAACTCGAACATGAGGTTTTTTTTCTGAACGTGTAAAATTTGTCATATAAATTAATGTTGTAAGTCTTTCTTAAAACTTCCTCCGAAAAGCAAAAACATATGCAATTTTCGTTCCTCGTCAAGTTTTTACATCGTTACTCGGTGCTGTCTTACGCTCAGGAAGCTCGTCTTGCACGTTCTTTGAATAGAAACGTTTTAAATCAATGCAACCTAATGTTATGAAAACAAGCATTAAAAACGTCTTTGCTCGCTTATTTCATTAATGTCGTACATTTGTTTAGTTTAATCGCCTCAAAAATGCTATTTTTAAAGAGTATCTGTGTAAAAACTGGTTCTAGAAAGTCATCATTGTGAAATGTCTAGTTGTAATGGCTGAAAGATTTTGCAATTTTTGTGGCTGACATGACTGTGCAAACGAAATTCCACAGGCTGTAACCGATACATAAACTTATTGCCAACACAAACATATGTTTTTTTCTGTTTGCTTTTTGGGTCGAAAATATTCAGGTGCAAAACACTTTCGACGCTGTACCATTGTTGTATATCGGTGTTTGTTTAGCTTGCTGTTGCGCACATTCGTTCAACAAGCTATGACGAACGCCTAGCTCGTGGGAGACCATTGAAAAGAATGGTAATGTACACGAAATGAAAAGCGATATCGTGGTGTTGTTACCGGGCTAAATACGGGGGCTTACGTCTACTTGACGTCCGCTAGCTGAATGATGGCTGAACGATGTCAATGCGCTGCAAAACAAATTTTGCGTCGTCTAAATGATGTTTAATGTCGCGTTATTGTCATTGTCCCAGCAAGTTTTTGTTGTTGTCCCTTTTACGACATTTACTAGTTGGTAAAACGCATAGACAGCAGGAGGACCACTTTAATTTGTATTTCAAACAAAATCGTTGCAATTGCGCGCGACAAAATGACGATTGACATAGAATAACGATGCAGATGGTTTGATTCGACATTGTTGTGTAGTATTTCAAATAAATTCATAAATACTTGCTGGAGGAATCACGAAAAACCATTTGCCAGAGCGAAAATCTTGTTTTGCACTTGGCTAGATAGTTCCGATTATCGTTATAAATAAAAAATTTAAAAAAATTATGTGGAACTGGTTCAAAGGTACTACCGCAGGTAAATGCATCAATCAATCTGTTTTTTTAGTTTAAGACATGCCATTTTTTTAAAACTTGCAATTTTGAACACGTTTATGTGTTGGACGAAATCCAATTGAAGTTGTTTTTGTTTCTACTGGAAGCTCTCAAATTTAATTTCCATTTATGGACGATTTCTCGCGCGAGATTTGCGCTGGCCATTGAGGAAAATGAGTATCGACGTTTTTGTTTTCGAGCACAAAAATTACGCACCCAGTGCCAGCACCTGTTGGCTAGTCTTCTGGGAGTCTGTTGGCTCGCCCGGTTTTTCGGACTCCTTCTTTCTTTCTTCGAAATCCATTCCCATTTATTCGCTCGTCCCAATAAAAACTTTTGCGAATCCGGTTTCCTTGTCCATATGGTTTGTTAGTTCGCATCTGTCTCGTTCAATAGTTCTCAGTCGGATCACACGAAATGTTTGTATGCGAGAAAGTTTTTTATTCGAGCCAGAAAATCTTGCAAAATTCTACATTTTGTTGTGTTTGATTTGTATTTCGGCAAGCGAGCTAGCTAACTTGCTCGCTGGTGCTTGTAAACAAGCAGAAACCAACCGCACCCTCGCCGTCCCAGCGTCCCCGTGTGTCATAGCGCGAAATGTGCGCGGTTAGCTCGCAATCGCGCACCGATCGCGATATGACTAGCAGCGACGACATTTCGAGCGCCCGACTTCTTCTAAATGACAAAGCGTATCTTGTAGCTTGTTACAAGTAGGCTCCCGACTCGAATCGCGCTTAAGAAACTGTTTAGTCATCGCTATCTATAAAAAATTGTTTGAATAACTTCCACAAGCTTCGTTCGAAATCTTGACTTCCACACAGCGAAGTTTGAAATCGTCGATTTCGAAAGCGAAGTTTCGAAACCGTAATTGCGCGCTACAAAACGTTTACAGCGACTGTTTTAAGGTGGAAACCGGTTGCTTTCTCGTCTCTACTTGCTACATTGCCAGCGTTTTATTGAAACAGAAAGAGGTGGATGTCGTCCTTGCGTCGAAGCGTTTTGGCGCGCTGTGCTGTTATATATCGCGCGCTTTGTTAATTCGGTAGGATTGGATTTTCGATCTTTCTTCTTCCGAGCAAAAGCTTCGAGACGTTTTCTTTCGTGTTTTTTCTATATTATTACGAGGAATTGCGACTTTTTGCCTTGTTCGTCGCGTTGAAAGCAAAACTTGCGTAGCCTAGTCGACAAACGTGGACTTTTCTCGTTTTATTTGCATAGAAACTCCCGGATATCGTATTTTGTTGAACATTTTTTTTTAGAATTTTCGCGAAAGTTTTACGTACTTATATTATTTTTGGCAATTAGAGAAAAACGCGGAAAATTTGTTTTATTTCGGCCGTATTGCGTTTAGTTTTGCTTAGAAACAGAAAAAATATTTTTACGTAAAACAATTCCAATTTGTTGGAATTGCATAAATAATTATAAATAAAAAAAATTATGGCTTACGCTCATTCTCCGGGCTCCGGTACGCCCACTAGTCCGTACGCCCAACGGAGGGTTTTAGTGGAGGATACCGAACGAAATCCCGATTCGGATTACGTTAAAACAATGCAAGCTAGAGCCCGTAAGATAAATGTTATTTTTCAGCCTGATGACGTGTTAAAAAAACAAAAAACCTGTCGCTTGACGAGTTTTATCTGCGTTTCAGCGTTTAGAAACCATTTTTGCGCTTTCCTAACGTCTTCTTTACTTTTTACAACTTTTTTGTGTATTTCAGTCTGTTTCCGCACTTTATAAGCGATTTTTTCTATTTAGCAGTGATTTGTGCGCTTTTGAGACGATTTCTGCAGGTTGGAGGTGTTTTTTCTCATTTTAAGAGGTTTGACGCGACTTCTTGCAATGCAGAGCGATTTTTTACACATCTAAAGTGATTTCTGCAGTTTAGAGGCGTTTTTCTCGTTTAAAGCGGTTTGATGACGATTTCTTGCAACCTTGTAAGCGTTTTGAACACACTCTGAGGCAATTTTGCACTTTAGAGCGATTTCTGCACTTTTCAAACGATTCTTGCATTTTTTCAATTAAATTCTGCGACATTTGCACTATCGAAGTGTTTTCACGCTTTTCAAACGATTTTTTCACTTTTAAAGCACTTTTTGCACTTCTCAAGCGAATTTTGCACTGCTCAAGCGATTTTTCAAGCGATTTCTAATATACTTAGTTTTTCGACTGTTAATTTTAAAGCGATTTGAACACTCTTACATATTAATAATTTTTTTGAACAATATTTGTATCTGACAATCTTTTGTTTTAAACGGGCGGCCATATCTTTCGTTCGGGGTGGTCGTTAAAATGTATAAAGTTTTTGTTGGGGTCGTTAAAAAGTTTTGCCGGGCGATGTTTCATCGCTTTTATTATGTATTCACCAGCCATGAAACTTTTAAAAGTCATAGCGAGAATTTTAGTTTTGAGTCAGCGTATAACCGGGTGTTTTATAAAAAAAGTTGAAAAAGAGGTTTTTTTTTATATCTCGAAGCGAGTCGTAAAATTGGTCGCCATTAACTAACTGTCTGTCGATATTCCCAAATTTATTGTTTGGACATCCCAACTGCAAATATCCACAATTGCAAGCAAGCAAGCACCAGATGCAGATGCTTGCCAATCATTTTTCTTCCATAATTAATACCTAACCATTCTCGACATTTGACTATGATGAATAGGGGCTTACTGAATGGACGGATATAAGTCCGACCGCGACGGTCAATTTTCAATTGGCCATCGATGAAAAACTGTCCTTGTTCGCCGTTATACCTCGCTAAGCGTAAATTATCTCCTTTCTCTTTCCTCGATCAGATTTTGCGGTCCGTACGAGCTTGTTTCGCGTTTTCGCCACGAAAGCGCACAACGCAAGCACGAAATCGTTCATAATGCCCAGCTCTTTCGCTCCGTTGTCCCATCGATCTTCCACCACCATTGCTCATCGTGTGCGTTGGTCGCGGGGGTTATGGTCTCGATCTTCTTCTACGCTAGTGTTGTTGTGTGAATAGAGCATTCTTCATTTCACTTTTAGCTAGCTAGTTTTTTGCGCTAGCTAGCGTGGTTAGCCGCCGACGTAATTCTACTTTCCGGCACTCGGAGCTTCCTGGACGATAGTTCCAATAGTTTCACGTTTTCGTCCGATAATCCATCGGCTGCAGCTCATCGAACTGCCAATTTTCGACGTTTCGCTCATCCTGTCGGTTCTTCCATCCGCGTATTGTGTCGAGGAATTAATAGACACCATTTTTGCACCGATAGTCTATTCGAGAGACAATTTTCGGCGCCTGGACGCAACGATTTCGTGCTACTAACCGCAACTTAGCCCGATTTGTCGCCATTATGCAAAATGACGACACATTTTTTGCTCCAATTGCATCATACCCATGTGTTACACAATTTGGTGCCGTAAATCGAAAACGACGACACGTTATTTGCTTGTACGGAATGTTTAATAAATACGTCCCGATTATTGACACCCCGTCGCCAAAAAACGCAACGTTACGACCTTGAAAGACTTTTGCGGTTGGAGTTGTTGAAAAGTTTTCGGTTTTAAATATTTGTTCGTCGACGAACGACGACGGCAACGAAGTGTCTGTCCGTAATAATTCTTTCAACCATGGAAAAATGCAACTCGTGGAACGTGATACATGTTTTTGCTGCATGCTCGTCGTTCGACGACAGTAAAAATGTCTCGCGCTTGAACCAACCATTCTCCTTCCATGTGAAACCAATTTATTCCCACTTTGGCGAAGTTTTATACAACTTTTGAAGCAAATTTTCTTCGCTGTCGGTCGTCAGTCATCTTCTTCACTGGCTTGTTGATTTTGGCCGAGACAATATAACTAAAAACTGTTTGGATTTTAAAAGTTTACTTTATGCATACGTCGACCGACGACGACTATAGTTCTGAAACCAAGTGGCTGTCATTTAATAAACTACGGTTGATTTCTTTTCATCGAAAGCCGCTTTTCCAAACAAGAAAACCGTACTGACCCGTTGATCTTCCGTGCTGAAATCGAAATCAACATTCTTCGTCGTGAATTTCGGTGTTTTAACTTCGCAAACAACATCGATAGCTAGATTACTTTTTTAATCTCTCGGACGAGAACAAGGAACAATTTTTAAAATTGAGAAACTTATTTTTATAAATCTTATTTGAAAATGGCCAGTGAAGGTTGGTGTAGTTGCTGCGGTCATCCTTTAGCCAGATTGGCGAAACGAAAACGTAAGGAAAAAACAAATTTCGTAATTTATGAATCTTTTTGAGTCCAATGTCAAAAACAGTTTAGAACAAGTTTCTTCAGATAGTTTCGATTTTGTGGCTGTCTCAACACTTAAAACAAATTTTGTCACTGTCTCTCAATCTTGCGAGCACATTTTCAACATTATTAAACCTATTAACATGAATGGGATTTTAACTTGAATGGACTTTGGTCGGTGTTAGGTTTCTATTAAAACAAACTTTTTCTCATCTCCCTCTCACCTTAAACCGTCCTTCGGTAAATAATCCTTTGTACCACTTTTGGTTTAGTTTTGCATTTCGACGGAGCACAAAGTCGGTGCTACTTTGCTGTTTTTGCGAGGCACTTTTGAGATTATATTTTTAAGTCCACATTCATCTGAATTTCATGATTTTTTAATGTTTCTGTTTTGTGCAACTTGTGTTAAAGAAAGTAACGCAGATAAATTCATTTCCAGACACTTTTTGAGTGAAATTTTGTTTTTTGTTTTTAGATGAACAAGAAAAAGTTCAAAAGCGAACTTTTACGAAATGGGTCAATGCACATTTGTTGCAAGTAAGGTTAAGGGTATGAGGACTATAGGTCTTCAGGCACTATAGTTCCAGACAACTATAGTTGCTGATAGTTGCAATGTAACATAGTAGTGAGGATTATAGTTGATGACGGACCATGGTTGCTAAGGTACTATAGTTTACTTGTAACTATTGTTCGTCGTTTTCAGCACGAACCGCCTGCGGAGATGGAAGATTTATACGAGGATATCCGCGACGGCGTACGGTTGTGTTACCTTTTGGAAGTATTATCCGGTGAACATTTGGTAAGGGTTTCATTGGAAACTTGCCAATTTGAGTTTCACCTCCCGAATTTGTTTTTCAGCAAATTAATCGAGGCAGGCGGTTGAATCGATTGCACCACGAGAGCAATATTCGAACCGCTTTGCAATTCATTCAAAACCGAGGAGTGAGTGCCCTCCGTTCGAGATCAGTGCGAGAAATTTGTTTTTCGAACTCGTTTTCTTGTAATTCTCAGATTCGCCTAGTCAATAATAACGTCAGCGATATAGCCGACGGAAAATCGTCGATAGTTCTCGGTTTAATATGGCAAATCATATTACATTTCCAAGTAATGATTTTCTGTCGATTTACAGCGATGGCCAGTGATTATTTTTGTTTATAGATTGAGGAAAACGCTCAATTACTGACCGAGTGGGGTGTGACGTCGTCGACACAGGCCAGCAGCACGAGCAGTCTGGATTCGTCTGGTCTGCACAGCCCGGCGGCTAAGCGAAGGCCGACGACGTTGAAACCTCCGAAATTGCCATCGACGCCGACCACGCCCAGCGGCACAGCCAGCGACAAGTTGAAAAAAGGCGCCAAGAAAGCGTTGCTGTCTTGGGTTATAAAAGTCATAGCCGAGTAAGCGATGAGAAAAAACTAATTTCGTGCCGTGGCTAGTGAGATTAAGAGCGCTATTGAGTACCAAGGTATCATTGAAAGGATCTTAAATCTAAGAGGAATCCAATGATACCTTCAACTATTTCCCTAACTTACCCGATATGTCACTCGCCTGTTGACGATTGATGTTTTCCAGCCAGCAAGTGAATGATTTTGCTTGTTTCGTTACTAGTCAGTGCAAGATTTTTATCCGTTCTTAAGGAAATATGGTATCGTGGTGAAGGATTTCGGACAAAGTTGGCGCGACGGCGTAATATTCAACGCCTTGATACATTCGGTCCGACCTGACCTGGTCGACATGGAACGGGTACGAAAACAGTTGGCCAAAGATAATTTATGTCAAGCGTTCGATTTGGCCGAAAAATATTTGGATGTGCCGAAAATTTTGGATCCATCGGGTAACGTTCCGTTTTTGTACCTGATCACCAAAATTCCTGATAGAAAATTTGTTTTTCAGACGTCGATTGCGAACATCCCGATGAAAAATCCATTATTACTTACGTTGCTCAATTTTTGCGCAAATATCCGTCGCCGAGGACTGCTAGAGTACGAATTTTGCTCGAAAAGGTGTCAAAAAGTGAAACACGCATTTTTTTACGTTTCGTTTTTAAGATACAAATGACTGTCGCAGACGCTTTGGAATTGAAAAAGCAAGAAGTAACCAAATACGAGGCGATCAGCGCTTGGCTATTCCCGGCGCTCGTCGATGCCGAGCATTCATTCGCGAACCCTTCCGTTGATTTTTTCGCAGATTTTCAGGTAAAAATGTTCGCTGTATCGTGAACTATATATAGTTCTTTTTGACTGTAGTTTTAATGTCTTTTTAGAAAATGCTCCGACATCGACAAAAATATTTGGAATTCGTCGAAATTTATAAATATTTCTCATCCCGGTGGAGTCAAGGCACTTGTCTCTCGTTGAATATTGATTCGTGGACGGAATTGGACTCGTCGTGGAAGAAAATGAGTCAAATTCTCACCGATTGGAGTCTAAAATTAGAAACGAACTTACCCGGACGTCTCGCCGATCTGCATCGATATTTGGATAATGGAGAGCATTTATTACAGGAAAATTTGAATTTAGTAGGCGAATACGACGAACTAGCGGCAAATTTTAGAAATCAACTCGACGCGATTCAAGTAAAAATAAAAATCAATTATTGAACACCTTAAAACCAATTTTCAAACAAATTTTTGAATGTGAAATCGTTTTTGACACCGTGAGGGTAATTTCTTGATTTTCGTTGGGGATTTCCGGCACTTTTAACTTTTAAAACACTTTTTGACACGTTTTGTCCATTTTTGAAGCAGATTTTTTGTTTTTTTAAGGCCCATTTCGCCGTTTATCCAACAAAGTTGAAGGAGTTTAACGACATTTATCAAAGCGGACGAGTCGATGGAAATGAAATTGCAGCCGAATTTCTCGATCCGATGTACGTTCGGTATCAATTTCTCGGCGAAGCCGAGCCGATTCGTCGTTCGTATTTGCAATATCTTTTGGCGAAATACAAGTACAACAAATTTGCACGAATTGATTTCTGAAGAGGTCGTTTTATATTTCACGTTTTTTTCAGTCTTTTGGCGAGAGTTTTGTTTGTTGAAAAAAAACTGGACGAGTATCGAGTTCCGCCGGAATCCTACGAAAAGTTGAAACAGATTTGCGACGATTTACAAGTAAAAATTTGGTTTTACGAGGTGTTTCTTGGTTTCACGAAGTTCGTTTTTTGTTTAGTGCGACGTTTGGACCAATTTTTACCCGCAAAACACGGCGGACATGTTCATTTTGTGTCGAAACGCGTTGCAAAACTGTCTTCAATTCGGTACTGAAAATTAACTCTAGTTGAACTGCAGTTGGAAATATAGTTGAACTATATTTTCTACTTCTTGCTTGTAGTTGACGAAACCATCGAAGATTTCACATTGGAAGAAACTCGCAAACGATGGGAAACGGTGAAACGTTCGTTGGGCATGTTGATCGAGAAATTGCCCGTTTTGTTGGACGTCTGGCGCGAATACGACGAAATCTATCCCGGTTTTTTGTTTTGGTTGAACAGAGTCGGCGCCGAAATGGCCTCGACGAAAGACGAGAAAATCCACGCGAGAATTCGTCAAGAATCCACCCAGTGGACGCCTAAATATGAAAAATATTTAGAATTAGCTGAATTTTTAATCAATCACGTGGCGTCGCCGACGGCCGAACGGGTAAAAACTGAATCCGACGACGTTCGAACGAAATGGGAAAATTTGAAATTCAAAGTATCTCGCGAGAAAAAAGCAAATTCTCAGTTGAAAATGTTGTTAATTCATTTTTCGCCTTGATTCTTTCAGAGAACGACGCAAACTTCGTCGGCAACCGTCACTATAAAGACGAAAACGGAAACTTCAACGACGACGACTTCGACGACAAGCAAAATTGCGACGACGGCGTTGACGAAGTCGGCCGAGATGAAAAAGGCGAAATTAATAGAGATTTATAATTGGATCCGAGATACTGATGCTTTTATACAAAAATTACCGTCGAATTCGACCGAACTGAGCCAAGCGGAAGTTCAAATCAATGTAAAAATGATTTCATAACTTAATGTGCAAGTCAAATGTAGTCCCAAAACAACTGTGTCTTCTTTACCTATAGTCGAATTTGTGATTTTATATGTGTTTCAATTATTGACACCCTTTGACATCGTTCAGGACATACAAAAGGAGCTGCCCAAGGTCGAACTACAACTGAAAGAATTACAAAAGTCGACGCCCCCCATTTCGAAAAGCGTCGTCGCTAAAACGTCGGCCGCCGACGACGAGCCCGATTTACCCCTGATATTTCAACGATACAACACTTTGAGGCAAAATTTAATGCAAAAATTACGCATTTTCAAATCGGTAAAGTGTAGAAATCTGTTTAACGTTTTTTTTTTGATGGAATTTTAACTTTTTTAAATTTATTTTCTAAAGATTGCCCCGCAATTGAATCCTTTGGAAAAGAAATTCGCCGAAGTTCAATGTTGGCTAGAACAAGTGGAAAACATACTAAAACAACGAATGGACACGAAACAAAAAGAGGTATAATTGAGAACTATAGTTCAAGAAAACTATAGTCTTATGGCACCTATAGTCATAGGAAACTGTAAATTCTTTTGCGTTTTAGTACATTTCATTTTTTGTCCTCTAATCCTTCGTTTTTTAAGCGAATCGTCGCCGAGGTTCCGAGTATCGAGGAAAAACTGAATGTTTGCCAATTTTTGACCGAATCTCTTTGCAAACCTTCGAACGAACCTCATCTAGATACGGATTCGTTGAAATTTCGTTACGAAGATTTGCGACGCCGATTCGATGTAAATTTTGCTCGTTTTCTTGTCCTCAAATCGTCTCGTTGAGGTCACTTTTTTGATTCGCAGGCTATCAAGGCACTTTTGGAAGGAGATGAAACGAGAATGAAATTGAATCAATTGGAATCTGAATTTGCGCAGATGATGGATCAGTGCGAAGCTGAATTGCAAACTGAGAGAGAAATTTTGAAAATGAACGCCGTCCCGTTGCAGAGGCATTTGGTACGTAAAAGAAACAAATTTTGCACTCTTAACGCACTAGTTAATTGCTTTTCCAGGACTTTTTCGAAAACAGCGACCTGCGCAAGCAAGTCGGCGATTTCGTCAATCAGTTAGCCGACGCTAAGCACGCTGCTCAATGCAACCAAAAATGGATCGACGTGGATCATAAAATAACAACCCTACGAAGGATTTTAGACCAACAATGGGAGTTGGAAGAAGTAAATCGCGACCCGAGGCGATTTCATGAAAAAATCCGCAAGAATTTTTTTAATAGAATATTCGTCGATTGAAATCCGAATATGACGCGCTGAAAGAGCAATTGGAAGAAAATGTTAATACGATAAAACAGAAAAGCAAACTTCGTCGGGATATCAAAGTCGAGTCGGACGCGGACGCCGACGTAGTTGATAAATTGGTCAGTGAGAAAATTTGTTTTTCTACGATTATAGTCGATCATTTTGGGAACTATACTCAATATCAACTGTAATCCATTGGACACTATAGTCATAGGGCAACTATAGTTCTTTGACATTTACAGTTCGAGTGGCAATCGGTTTTTCGACCGTTTTTTGTTTGTTTTTTCAGAGTTTGCTGAACCAATTGGACGAATGCCAGTTCGTTTGGGCCGAACTTAAATCGAAAGTGGAGGAATTGAAAACGTTGCTCATCATCAAACAACCCGAGCAAACTTCTCAAATGGAAGAGGAGCTAACGTTGCTGCAAAAACAAATGAACGAGCTAAAACGGAATTTATTAATTTTAATATCCACGCGAAAAACAACCGTGGTCATTTTGGCTAAATCTCAACGGATCATCGAATGGATTCAAATAACGTTGAAACGAATGAATAAACCGTTCGTCGGCGTCGAAGTTAGTGCCCTGGAATTTGCTATTATGCGTCGGGAAATTGTTTATCGGTGTCATTTTTTGATTCGTAACATTTTTTTCTGTAGGACGAAGTTTCTAAACAATTGGAGGAGAAGGAACGAGAAATCGACTCGATAAAACAAGATCCCGACATGATGAGCGACGAAAACGTTCGAAAAAGCGTCGCGCAAGCGGAGGACGACGTACGGCGATTGAAAGACCAAGTGAGTCGTACCGAACCGGACACTATGGTGCTTCGAAGTCGAACTATAGTTAAAGCGACATCAGTCGGCTCAGCCGAAGCTGGACCGTTTCAAGAGTACGACCAATTCTTGATCGACGGAACAATTTTATTGACTGCTCCGACGAAGTTTCAGTCGCTGGAAGAATTGCAAAAACGAGTGGATCTAGTGAAAGTACGTCCAGCTATAGTCCAGCTACAGTTCACCTCTAGATCAACTATAGTGTCTCGATTTGTTTCAGGAATTACACAAAAACTATACCGTTCGATGGCAATCACTGCAAAAAATGAAACCTAAAGATCAAAAGGATTTTGCTCGACGAAAGAACGAATTTCAACAATTCGAAAAGAAAATCGCCGAATGGCTTCACGTTTACATGCAACAAGAAAAAAATTGGCAACGAGTCGAATCGCAAGCCAGCAATTTGGAACTGTTTTTCGATGACAATTTCAAACACATGGATCAATTAGGTCTTACTGAAATTCACAATTCGTCAGTTGCGTACGAAACTTTAGAAGTAAAATACGAATTTTTAGCCTGTTTGCGTTGCTTATTTTTCGTTTACACAACACGAAACAGATTTTTGCCTGTTACAATCAAAAATAGTACCAATTTTAGCAGATTTTATGCAAGTATATGATGTGTCGCAAAACGAACCGGGCCAGTTTTCGATGAATGATTGATTCGCCAAAGTGTTGAACGAAATTTTATGACAAATGTTCGCTTTCATTAAACGTGACAAAAACTTTTGAACGTTTTTGTTTTATTCATTGTTCGTTTCAAGAATGAGACGGATTCGGAAAGTTTTTGCAAATCTTATGCTCTTCCAATGTGTCATTGCTATCTTCATGCTATCTCATTGTTTTGAGACGATAGTTCGTCTTTATTCATCTTCGTTTCAAATATGAGCACGTTTTGAAAGTTTTTTGCTACTTTTAATGCTTTTTCAATGTGTCATTGTTATCTTAACTTTTTTCACCAACCATCCGAAAAATAAACAAATCTAGTTGCTTTTCGACAACATCAGAATTTTTTTCAGTGGTTATTATACTTCATTATGTTTCTTAAAGCGGTCCTATGTGATGTTAGCTTAGTAACTTTTATCTTATCATTTGTAACCACTTTAACGCAGATTTTGCTCGTTTGTTGGAGCTGAATGAATGTTAAGTGTGTCGTTTTTAGTTACGCAATGAATTTTGTTTTGCGGATCAATCGTTCAAGGAATTTTGTTTGTTGATAAACTTTTTTGGATCGTTTGAGTAAGATTTTGAATTGAATTACGACCATTTTTGTAACTTTGATTGATTATTTTCGTGTTTTAAAAACGAGTCTCGATAATTCATCTTACAAACTAAAAATGTCATCGATACAAACACTTTTTGTTGCTTCCAAAACAAAAACTCATTATAGCACGATCATTATCATAGCACGATTTGAGCTTGAAACGAGTTTCATAAAAGTTTTTTGTCATGTAAATCGACATTGTTTCGTTAACTACGTTTTTACAACCAGAAAACTTCATTTTTCGGTTTTTTTTACCTTTCGAAACGAGTTAAAAAGCGATTCACGAAAAAATACATCAATTTTTACTCGTTTGCCGAACGGTACCTGAAAAAAATCGCGAACGTTTTGCGAATGATCTTCTTTCTCATCTTTTCTTTCGTTTCGCGTGCTCTTTCTCGTTTCGTCATACTTTTCGAGAGAAATCCGCTTGCAAGCAAATAAAACGTTGTTGAAACTCGAAACAGACGAGAATCAACGAGCAAGAAGCTTGTTACGTGTATATTTTGCGTTCTAGAAGCGAATTTTCAAAGAGCATTCATCATTCGTTACGCTTTCTCCCTTTCCATTCTGTTCTATAGTTTCGTTTCGGTTCGGCGCCTCGATTTTTCAATATTTAAGCACGAACGGTGTTCGTTTCCGTTCATGACCGGGCAATAAATGTAAACGTCATTTTTTTCTAATTAATAATCGCGATAATCGAACAATCATCGGTGCAATTACAGTACGCCGTCGTGATACTATTTTTCCCCGTTACATTCGTCGCGCAGACAATTTTTTCGCTCTGCTTCTGTTCAAACAGTGCACGTTTCAATTTCGATTCAAAATTTTTACTTCTTCGAGTTTATTATTGGTCATTTTAAACTGAAACTGTCTCGCAAACTGACGATTTTCTCCGACTATAGAGGTAAACGTTTTGCGAAACAACTTTTAGATTGCTAAAAAATGATGAAATTTATTCTGAGCTCTGTAGCCACTTAGCGACTACTGGTTTTTTTGCTTTTCCGAACTTTTAGAGAGCATAAAAACTATCTTCATTTTTTCGATAACTTTGAAAACTTTTTTGTGCCGTAAACGTATGATTCCGAGTTGTTTATGTGTTTGCTGCGAAATGAGATTGGTTCCGCCAGCTGACTGACTGACTGGAAGCCAATATTAACAATTTTCTTACGTGAAACGAGCAAAGTTTCGTTTCGAAGCGAAGGTTGGGTGAAAATTCTTGTTTCCTTTGACGAATTCGTGGAAAGTCTGTAAATTTGATGAATGCGCAAATTTTATGTTGTCTGGAGGCGTGTGTGAGAAAAAGAAATTGCGAAACTGGGCAAAAATCTGTTTCGCTTATTGAATTTCTTGGAATCATCAAGCGATTTTTTATGCTTTCGTTGAAGAACAGCGATTTTTATGGAAATCTATGATATTCGTGGATTTACTTAGAAATCATTGAGATTCATCGGAAATCGGTGAATTTCATGGAATTCAATGATTCTGCGTGAAATCAACGATATTCCGCAGGAAATCAATGATATCCTGCTAGATAGTGATTCATTGGAAATCCATGATTTTCTTTGAAATCACTGAATTCTTGCTGTGTCTCACTGATATTTAACTTGGAATCGATAATTTTTTTGAAATTAATCCTATTCAACAAAATCAATGTTTTTTCTTTATTGATTCGTTATTGTGTTGCAGAAAATCTTCGCCGAATACAAGAATCGACGAATTTTTTGGCAAAAACTAACCCAAAACAACGAAGTACCGTCGATCGACGAAAAAATCACCGCCGTCAATTCGAAATTTGTTACGTTCGAGAAATTCTTTTACGACATACACGAAATATTGAAAATTAAAATGGATTTATTCCGACGGCTTGAATCGTTTTGCGAAATATGCGAAGATTCGGAATCAAAATCGCAAGAGAATTCGAAATTTCGTTGCGACGATTTGCCCGCAACGATAAAAAAGAATCAAGAATTGAGTCGAAAATGTGACTCGTTGGGCGCCGAACGTGATTCGCTCAACGATCAAGTGTCGAAGTTGAAAGGTCGATTTTTCGATTTCGAAGTGCATAAAATTCAAGAGAAATTCTCACAATTGAGTCGAATGTTCGACGACGTTTGTCGACTAGCGAAAAATCGCGAAATATTTTTGGACGAATTCAGCGAGAAATTCTATCATCCGGCAAAACGAATCGACAAAGAGCTCGCGAAAATCTCTGCCGACGTTGAAAACGCGCAAAATTTAGATTTAATCGAGCAAAAATTGAAATCGATCGTCGCCGAACTCGACGCGATGCTCGCCGACGTCGATCATTTGGAAAAATCGCGAGAAAACGCCAAAATGCAAATCGAAGATTGTATCGAATTTCGACAGCCTTTGTTGAATTATAAAACAAAATCCGACGATCTGTCGATGACGTTGACGACGAAATTGCAATCGTTGAACGCCTACGAACGCTTGGACGATCGGCTCAGAGGATTGGATAATTGGATCGACGAAACGAAACGAAATTTAGCCGACGTATCGACCGGAAAATTGGCCAAAAATGATTCGGAACACGTCATACAAACAACTAAAGTGAGCGAAAAGTTGTTTCACAATTTACGTTGACCAGTGGACAGCTGATCAATAATTGGTCGATTTTTGAACCAGAATTTTATGTTACTAATTTTTACCACGATTTCGTTCGTTTCAGTCGCAAATACCGTCGTACGTTTCTCTATGCGATCAAACCGTTGGTCAATTGAACGGCGATTCGTCCGATAAGGCTAAAACGTTGGTCAAGCATTCGAACGAAACCAAAGTGAAATTAACTCAGGTAATGAGAAAAACAAACAAATTTCGCGTCGTCTTTCGTGCGTTGTCAATGTCATTTTTGATTTTCAGTTGTCAAAAACTGGAGAACTGTCTCAAGTTAAATTAGAATATTTACTCCGAAAGCGAACAGAATTGGAAACGAATATTTTGAGGGTACACGAAGAAATTCGAATTTTATCATCGTCCACTCAGCAACCGGAACCGTCGACCAGCGACGAAGCGCTGGGCAGAATTGCCTCTGATGCCGTAAGAACCCTTTCCGTTTCAAAAAATGACAGACACTTTATCGAGCAAAAATAGAATAAAAGTTGTCGAAAATTGTTTCATTTCAGGAAAATCATAATATTTTGAAAACTCGTGCCACTGAATTAAAATCGTTACAATCGACGTTCGACGGCTTGTCGAACGAATTTCCGCAGGCGAATTTCACCGAAGCTATTCAAATTTTAACCAAATTGAACGACGATTTGACGTCAGCCGGCCAACGTAACGACGCGAAAATGGTCGAAAATTACGAAAGAACGCTCCAAATTCTAAACGATCGACTGACTGACGCCGAAAAAACCGTCGACGCCGTCGCCGCTTCGGATAAAGAAACGAATTTCCAGTCGAAATTCGAAACGTTGTTGAATTTAGAAACGAAATTTCTGTCGTCGTTGGAACTCGATTTGGACCGTTTCAATCAATTGGGAGGCCAGTACGAGGAACAATTGGGCGGAAAAAAGGCGTCGAAAAAATACAAAGAATCGTCGCAAAAATTGTCGAAACGGTCGCAAGCGTTGAAATCGAAAATTACGAAGTTGAAACCTACTTTGGAGGGAAAACTGTCGGAAGTTTCAAAATTGGAGGCTCGCCTGAACACTTTCGAGCAATGGCTAATAGAAATGGAGGAAAATTGTCGACAGGTTTCCAAACTCCGAGGGTCAGCCGCCGAAAAGTGGCGAGTGCATAATACGATAAAAGTGAGGCAGAAATTTTGTTTTTGCAGTCTTGTTAGAGGCACTGGCTGCATTCGAGTGGACAACTAGTCAATGAACAACTATAGTCTGGGGACAAGGCACTATTTAATGACATTAAGGAACAAATTTTTTAAAATTTTCAGCAATATTTGGATTCGGCCACATCTCACGAAACGCTCGTTTCGAAAGGATTTCAATCAAAAAGTGGTTCGCCTCAACCGTCCGCCGAAATCCAACAGAAAGTCGTCGATTTAACGAATAAATTTTACGTCGTATTGGAACAATTGAAAGTACGCATTTTTTGTTCGTTTCAACTTTTGATCACGATTCGTCACTAGCTAGAGCACGTTTTTGTTTCTAGCAATTATTTTTATCGACGAAAAACTCAGCCGAACAACACGAAAAGTTCGACGAACAAAAATCGGCGTGCGAAAACAAAATCGCCGACATGGAAAAACGAATAAACACGATAAAGGAAAATCGTCCGAAAGATCAAAAGGCGGCGAAACATTCGTTGGAATCCGTCCAGGTTAGTGCACTATAGTTAAGCAGGAAGTATAGTTGCCGTTGAACTGTAATTGCTGATGAACTATAGTTGCTATTCAACTATTATTGCTTCTGAATTTTAGTTTCGAAGTCGTGGCTAATTTTTTTCGTTTCAGAATTTGACCCATGACTTGGAAAAATTTCGCGACAACGTGCAAAATGTTGACCCTTTCGTGGCTTCTTTGATGAACACAACGTCGCCCGATGGTCAGCAAATATTGCAGAATTTCGCCGCGGATTTGAAACAAAATCTTCAACGGTTGAACGACAATTTGTTCCTGTTGAGGTACGAGACCTTCCTTGCGCGAATTTTGTTTCAACAACGTTTTATCGAGCACTTTTTGTGTTTTAACACAGAGACGAAACGAAAACTTTCACGGATCGTTTGATTTTGTGCGATCAATTGACGTCGACGGTCGCCGGTATTTTGCCGAATATCAAGTCGAAGTTGGCCGATTTTGAAAAACCAAAGTCGTCGGCGAAAGAAAAACTTGACGATCTGAAAACTTCAGAAGAATTTTTGGCGGTGCTCAGTTTGAAAACCAACGAAATTCAACAACTTCGAGTTACATCAGATTTGCTCCCGATCGACAACGAAACTCGGACGAAATCCGCCGTCGTATACACCGAATACGACGATTTAACGAAGAAAAACGAGGTGAAATCGAAAACGAACTGCGCTAGAAACGATTTCATAAAAATTTTTCACGTTTCAGAATTTGATCTCTATCTTGAAATCGCAGGCGGATAACCATATAAATTTCGACGCTGGATCGGAAGGGCTAAAGGAAATCCTGGACGAAATCGAAAGCCTGCTCGTGCCGCTCGCCGACAGCGTTAAAAAAGATACCCGATTGGAAGTTTTAATTGGACAGATATCGGTAAGTTGGGGCGACTATAGTTATTAAGCAACTATAGTTTGGACGCAACCATAGTTTGTGATTTTTGCAACTTTTCTTATCATTTTTTTCCTTAGGAGGTGCAAAGTTTAACCATACTGGCTTCGAATAAATTCGAAGAATTGACTCGGCTCGGCAATACTGTTACGGTTGAGAGTTCGAAAAAAGGAGCCGACCTGATTCAAAAACCGCTCAAGTGAAACGACTTTAGCTCCGAAACGCAGTTAGTGAGAAGGGGATTTTGTTTTCAGGGCGCTGGAAAAGAATTTAGAAAAGAAGATACAAAAATTGGACGAATTGAAGAAAATCGTGAAACAAAAAGAGGGCGCCAGTTCGGAATTGCACAACGACGTCGTCGTTTTGTCGGCGACGATTCAATCCATTCGCGAACAAGCCAAGGAAAAATCCTCGCCGAAATCGACGCTGGACGACAAAAAGAACATGTTGGCGATTTTCCAAGTCGGATTTTTTGTTTTCAACGCAGGTTTCGATGCCATTTTTGAAAAGGTACCGTTTTTTTGCAGGCGTTTCAAGAACAACTGGCGAATCATGAACCTCAATTGAAAAAGATTAACGAGGAACAATTGAAACTCAATTTGCCTCCGCAAGACGTGCAAAAATGCACGCAAGATTACGACGCTTTGAAAACTGAGTTACAAGTTAGTGAGCTATAGTTGCGTAGACACTGTGGTTGCAAAATAACTATAGTTGAACTGTAGTTTCTTTGAAACTATAATCGCTTAAGAACTATAGTGAACGTTTTAGGATTTCTACAATCAACTTTCGAACGGAATTCACAATCATGAATTGTATTTGAACAACTTAATTGAATTCCGAAGAAAATTAGCGGATCTTTCGAAAAAAGAAACCGATCTATCGAAAAGTCAACCCGATAACTTCGACGCCGTCGCTCACTTGTTGAGCAATTTGAACGACTTGGACGCAGAAAAGAGTTCCTTAAAAAATTTACTCAACGAAACCGTGGAATTGGTAAACGTCGCCGGCGTATTGACCAACGCCGACGGTCGAGACGAAATTCGTCGTCAGGCGGACGACGTGGAAAAATCGTGGAAAGACTTTTTGACGCGATTCACCGAAACGCAAGCGCAATGGGTGAACTTGGGCGAAAGTTTGTACGAATTTAAAAACGCCCGAACCGAATTTCAAAATCGTACCGCCGATTACAATCAATTCCTGACGAATTTCCAACTCGTCGACGATTCGTTGGAGAAGAAACGTTCTAAATACAATTCGCTCGTTTCGGCCTTGGACGAAATTCGTCAATTGAAAGAGAATTTGGACCATTTGAATACATTGCGGTTGGAAATTCTTGAACAACTCGACGTCAACTACGTACAAAATGAATACGCAGCCGCCGAAAATGCTCAACAAACTTTACTGGCTCAATGTCAAGTGAGTCAAGTTCGATGACTATAGTTGCACAGTGATTGTAGTCGAACGATTATAGTTTATGACTTCTTTAGTTGAATATCTAACAGGAAACGTGTTTTTCTTGTTAGGATTCGATCATGAAATGGGATTCGTTCATAAAAACTCAATCCGAATTCGACGAAATTTGTCGCGTCTGCGAATCGGATATTAACGCCATGGACGGCGAATTGAATACGTTGAACACGAAGGATGTACAGTCGCAAAAGGCAATCGTCGACGTAACAACTTTCGGCATCGATTCACCTCTGAGACGACACGTTTTCGAAGGAGATTTTCGTATTTGTAGAGCTTTTTCCGAATCAAAGACAATTTGAGTAAATCTATTGAACAAGCGGCGACAGTTGGCCGACAGACGGCCGAAGGGTCGAACGACGCCGGCAAGAAACATATCGACGATCGAATTAATCAGATGAGGAATCGATTGATTTTCTTATCGGATAAAATCGATGCGTGCAAACATCAGCTAATGAATCAAGATGAACAAGTAAAATTTGCTTATTTGGTCACTTGCCTGCGCATGTTTTCGACTGAATTTCGTGGCAAACTTGTTCAGATTGGAAACGCGGCGAAAATGGCTGATTCGTGGCGCATTTGGATGAACGATTGCCTCGGCCAGGCGGATTCGTTGTCGCAACTGAAACCGACGGACGTTGTCGGTTTGCAAGACCAGTTGAGACGAATTCACGTATGAAACCGATTTGTGACTCGATTCGTCTTTCAGCCGCACACTAAGTTTGTTTCTCAGGATTTGCATCAAGGCATAGATTCTCGAAAGAGCGATCTCGATAAATTTCAACAGATCGTCGATGGTCTGCCGGCGAACAGCGAAGAACGGCAAAGTTTGACGGCGTTCCTCGAAGAATTGCGTCGCGATTACGAAATCGTGCTAAAATTGACGTTTTTCGAGGTAATTTCTGAAACTAATGGTGGCTGAACTATATAGTCTATAGTCCATAAGCGACTATAGTTCATGGCAATTTCCATTTTGCAGCCATTGCAAGAACGTTTGAATCGAGTCGTCGCCATGCAAAACACGACCAACGATAGTTTAACAAAATGGCGCGTTTGGATTCATCAGCAAAACGAAAAGCTCAACGAATTAGCTAAATTCGCGTCGTTCCCCGTCGAGAGACTGAACGAGAAAATCGACAACCTAAAAGTAACAAAAGGTTGGTCAAACTTCGCTAGCCGAGCAAATTTTCTGCACTGAAAATCTCTTTTAGGAGCTGGAAACCGACTTGCCGAACGGCGAAATTTGTTTGAGCAACTACTTCGCCGATGTGAAAACGCTGAACGACGAATTACCGTCGGACGTGCTGTCCGTGGAACAGCAACAGGCGGAAGAGAGCGAACAGCAGTGGCTGTTCTACAAGGAAAATTTGCAACAAATGAAACGAAAATTGTCCGACGTCCACGACATTCATGGCAAATATAGAACGATTTTACAAGAATGGAACGAATTCATTCAACGAGCTCGAACTCTGTTGGAACATTCGCAAAAAACGACCGGTTCGAAAAGTTTGGTGCAGAAAGAGAGCACCGCCAAAGAGCTAGAGGTGACTACTTTGGTTTCGAAAAAATTTCCTCGACAAATTGACTTAATATTAACTTTTTGCAGCCTTTCGCCGATC
Organism: Prionchulus punctatus; assembly: GCA_034698125.1. Taxonomy (NCBI): domain Eukaryota; kingdom Metazoa; phylum Nematoda; class Enoplea; order Mononchida; family Mononchidae; genus Prionchulus; species Prionchulus punctatus. Next base: position 67,733 of record JAQGBA010000032.1, on the reverse strand, counting down.
AGATAGCCGGAATAAAGCAAAATACCGTACCAGCATTGACTACTCTGGAATCCGATCTTCAACGCCAAGGATTAATTAGTTCGACGTTCGGCGTCGATTATCCATCGACCGTTAGCAAATTGGAGGAAAGTTTTGACGTAAGCGAGCAACTGTAGTTCACGGCTAACTGTAGTTGATTTTTCAACTATAGTTCGTTTTCCGTTTCAGAATTTGATTAAACTTCGACGCCAAATCGCCGACGATCATCGACTATACGACGAAGAACTTGCAACTGTAGACAAATGGCTGACGGACGTTCAAACGCGAGTTCATCAAGTTGAATCCGAAACGCCGACTAATGCCGATGAAATCGAACAAAAAACGAAGCGTCTAAAAGTATGAACGGCGTCGTTTGTCGATTCTTTGCGAAACGTTCGCGACTTTTGTTTGAAAATCATCAAAATTAATGCCGATTTGCATTTCAGGCTTTGAAAACTGAATTAAGCGATGGAAAAGCAAAATTCGACGCGTTGGAAAATCTTTTGAAGAAAACGTTGAACAACACGCCCGACGAAGCGAAGACGTCGTTCATCGAAGATTATAATCGAAGAATAACCGTTTATTCGACGTTATTGTCGTCGATCGAGGTCGAAAATGAAAACATAAAATCCGAACTGCAGATCGTCACACAAACCGAAGTCCAGCTGGATAACGTCGCGTCGGATTTGGATTCGGTGAAAGCTTATCTCCAAAAAGCCGATCCGGCGTTGATTGCGGGCTCTTTGGAATTATCCGAAAAGAATTTGGATAGTTTGAAAGTACGAAACTCGTTTTTGCTCGTTTCGTGAACTTTGAAGCATAGATATTATGTGTTTTTGTAGAAACAATTGAACGATATGGTACAGAAACGGGACGAATTGGATTCGATGATCGTCTCGAATCCGAAAAATAAATCAAGAATAATGGGCATAAGAAGCGAATACGAGCAAATTATAACAATCATCCAGGTACGCGCGTTTCCAAAAAGTGACTCATTGGAGCAAAATTACGACGCTTAATGATACGTTTTCACGTTAGGAAACGATCGTGCGCACTCAACAGATGGTCGCCGTCCAGCAGCGAATCAACGTTAAAATCGAAACCATTTCGACGAAAGTCGATCTCGTGAAACGAAAATTGGACGAAACAAGTTCGATTTTAACGCCAGAAGCGGCCACCAATGGACTTTCCGAGATAAAAGTGAAATCGTTTAGCGGTTAGATAGTCGCTTGGCTAGTGCAACTTTTTTGTGTTTTTTATAGACTTTCGAGGAAACTTTATTGACGACTCGACCGTTGTTCGACGAAGCCAGATTGGAAATAGAAAACCTTCCATCACCGGGCCAAGACCAATGGTCGATGAAAATCGGACAACTGGAAAAGGAAATCGGCGTTTTCGGGGAACTAGCGGCCAAGGAAAAACAACGCTTGGCCACATTGTCGTCCATTCACGATGGGCTTCGTAAATTGACCAGCGAAAGCGATAAAATCGAATTCAATTTGGCCAAAGTCAATAAAATGGAGCCGACGGCGATCGGCGAACAAATCGAAACGCTGAAAGTAAATTTGCTGGCAAATTTCTGCCAGTTTTTAGTTTTTGCCCGAAAATCAATTTTTGAGGTCAACTTTCTCGTTTCATTTGTAGGACTTACAGGAAATTGTCGAATCGTTAAAAGTTGATTTGAATAACATCCTGCCGATCGCCAACGCCAATATAGGATTCTCGTACGAAAGCGTAACGTTCTTGGTAGAACGAATCTACACGTTGGAAGTCAAAGTTAAAGTAAGCCATGCCAACTATAGGACTATAATTCACGTACAACTATAGATGAGACTTCCAAATATAGTTCCGTGCATCTATATAGTTCACATTTAACTATAGTTTCCGTGCAACTATAATTCATCGATATCTTGTTTCAGGACAAATTGATGCAACTCGAAAAGACGCTGCAATCGATGTCGAAATTCAAAGAAGTCGATGAAGATTTGCGAAATCTCGTCAAAGAAACGAAAGAAAAATTGAAAGAATTTTCGCCGCCGTTGTCGCAAAGCGCCGACGTCGAAATTTTGAAACGAAAAATGGCGGCGTTGAATCAATTGCGCGACGATATAACGCCGAAATCACAACAGAAATTGACTCAATTGAAGGAATTGGCGCCGAAATTGCCCGGTCATTTGCACGCTAACGACGCCACCAAAGAGGCTTTCGAGCAAAAATTGAATATGCAAAGCGAATTCGAAGCATGCTTGGAATTTTTGACCAGTTCGCTCGCCGGCATGTCCGAATACGAGCGAACCGTCGCGCAAATCAGGCAAAACATGAATCAGAATTCAGACCAGATCGCCTCGCTGTTGGCGCCCACCGAAGGCGGTTTGGAACAAAAAAAGCATCGTCTACACAAATTCGAAGAGCTACTTTCGTCGACTAAAGTCTTGGATCAAAATTTGTCGCGATGCGAGACGATTTCGAACAAGTTGACGTTGCAAAAGTACAGCGCTAGCGTCGCGCAATTGAAACAAACGTTGACCCAACAAGAAACGGACTTGATTTCGATCGTCGACAAACTTCGACAAGAAGTCGCCGACGAAACGGAAATCAGCCAGCAAACGTTGGAATTAGTGTCGTGGATGAACGATATCCGAGCAAAAATCGAATTCAACGCTCAGCTGAGCGGATCGAAAGAGGATCTCGCGCAAAGATTGAAACAGTTGCAGGTTTGTTGCGAAAATGACACCGATTTCTAGTTGGTCAGCGTCTGATTGCGTTTGTTTTGCAGGATTTGATAGCTAAATTGGAAACGAAGCGAAATTCCGTGGAATCGGTGGCCAAACGATTGTCGGCCGACGACGCCGCTAATTTGAGAAATCAGTTCGATAATATGCGTTCGGTGGCCGGCGACGCGCAAATTTTGCTAACGGCCGTTTTGAACGATAGAAACGAATTCGATTCGTTGTTCAATTTATTGTCGGGATGGCTCGAAATGAACGAAGGCTCGTTGACTTACGCGTCTCGCCGAGGAACTTTGAAGGAAAAAGTTGATCAACTCGAAGTAAATTAGCGAAATATAGTTCATCGACGAATGTAGTTCTTAAAGAACTAGTTCTTTATTTTATTTCAGCATTTGGAGTCTGAATTCACCATCAAGGAACCCGATTTCGAGAGCATGGCCGCCAAGGGCGCCATCATATCTCAACAGATAAACGATCCTAAAATTGATCAGCAAGCGAAAAAAGTCAAGTCGCGTTACGACAAGTTGTTCCACGACGTCAAAGTCAGTGTGTTTCCTCGGCTTGGGTGTTTTTTTGGTGTTTTTTGGTTGTTAATTTATATAAATCGTGTCGAATACGAGAAACGTAATTTTTTTCCTCATCGTTCGTCCTCAAAAACAAATCTTTTTCGGTTGACGGGTTACTGTGAAATTGTTCAGTTTAGGGATTACTTTAGTGTTCATTTAGAAGAGAAAACGTTTCCTGTCCTATACTTTTCAGTTTCGTTCGTTGTTCAAATTTATACTTTGTGGTGGCTACTTATTTTTAAGTTTTGTTGCACTTTTTGTCTCCGCAATCGTCATCCATGCGCACAATCCAAAAACTCTTCATAAATGAGTAGTAATTGAAAATGGTTCAGTAGGAGTTCTTTTTTTTTATCTCGTTGTCCCGTTGAAGAACTATCAACCAGATAGAACTTTTTTGGAAATCATTGATGAAATTAATGAAATTCTGTTATAACTGAATCGTAATCGATTCAATCAAAAATCTTTGATATTCCAGTGCAAGTCACGATATTCACATAAAGCAAAGCGCCTCCATGTAGATCATTAATACTTTTCAACGAAATTCTTCTGAAATCAATGTTCTGCAGGAAATCGACGATATTCGGCTAGAAATCATTGATTCTGCAGGAAATCGATGTTATTCTGCAGGAAATCAATGATATTTTGCTGGAAATAACTGATTTTCTGCTGCAAATTAATGATGTTCTGCGTGAATAGTGACATTTGTTCTAAAACAAATAATACTTACGGAAATCGATGATATTCCGCTTGAAATGAATGATGTTCCATTGGAAATCAGTGCTTTGCTCATTGAATTCAATCGTCGAAATCGGTTGTATGTGGAAATCAATGTTTTTTCACTGGAACTCAATAGATTTTCTCAATGAAACCTTCACTTTTAATTCCATGACATTTCTCACTAAATCAATGAAGTTTCTCCTTTGGATGAAATAAATGAAATCCACAATAATCCAGCCAAAAATGAGTAATTTTTCAAAGATAACCTTTATTATCCCACTTTTTTTAACCATTTGACAACCATTTGAATTTGACACACTAACTCAAAATTTCGCAACTAATTTTACGAAACCAAAAACTTCCCGTTTCTTATCAACGTCTCATATAGGAAAGCCTGAGGAAAACCAAAAAACAATTGGCTGATTTAAAATGCGAACAAATGGGACGCTTGAACGAGCTGGAAATCAAAGTAAATCAAATTAAAGCCGAATTGGATAATATCGAAAGATCGACGATGTTGACTGAGAGGAAGGAGCTGCTGACGGAAATCTCACGTCAAATTCGCCGATTGAAACCCGAATTAGTTTTGATACAAGTCACAACCGCCGAAATCGCCTTGCATGCTAGTTTAATCGACAAGCTAATCGACAATCTCAATGATGTCTATAGTAAGTCGATTGAACGAAATAACGCATTATTGGAATTGGCATATCAATTGGAAACCAAAGTCAAACAGCTTCACAATGATGTAGTGGCTGAGTTGAGAAACTACGAGCGCATGTCCACCGATGATCGTTTCGCAAATATGAACGGTGTGGAATTGAATTTCGCCCAATATGAACAAATGCTGAACGAGTTCCTCTCCCAATGCGAACAACTGAAACTAGACTATGATAAAGTTTGCGGACGTGTGAGGGACGAGCTGAAACGATTGGGTGACTTGATTGATAGGATAAGAGAGCAGAAAAATCTTCGCGATACCAACGCTGATCAAGTGAATCGCGAATTGGACGAATTTCGAAAGAAATTTGACGAAATCCGACTGCGATCTACAACAATGGACGTCAATATGAAATTCGAGGAAAGATTCGAATTGCTTTCATTGGACAACAAACATATTCAACAACTTATCAAAGAATTTCACGCCATGCGCCGAAAAGCTGAATATTTGAACATGTCCACAAGAATTTTCGACGATTTCGAGCCGAACCTTGAACAGCATAGGGAATATTTGAAAAATGAATTGGCGAAATATGAAAATGAAAATTTTCAGCGAAATATGTTGAGTCAAAGATTAATCGATCTCACTCATCGGCTAACCAACATTCAAACGAAATTACTTGATTCATCAATTTTATCAAGAAAAAGTTTCATGGTGAAATTGGAATATTTCAATAAAATACAAAGGCAGTTGATTGATTTCACGAAGGAAAGCCTCGCCACCATAAACGAAGCTGAAAAATACAATGTTTCCGAAGAAATCAGGAATAAAATTTTAACTGACTCAAACAAATGTTTGGATTTGGCGGAAGTTCAAATTGCGAAGATCGTCGCTGAGAGAAATGCACAAACAGATATTTTTGAAAAGGAATTTAAAATTCTCAATAAACAAATTAGATCAGTCGAAAGTGTTTTAAATCCCGATCAGTTTGAATTGGTTCCCGATTCGGAAAAAGAATCTTATTTATCTGATGTCATGAAAACAAAAGAAGAACTGCTGAAAAGCTTCCACTCTTTGATGTCAAACGCTGAAAGCATGCAACTGACCATCGACCCAATGCTGAAGCAGAATATGCAGACTGAGTTTGACAGCTTGGAATCCGTATTGAAAAACGTTCGCACAGTTGTTGACAGTAATGTAAAATTGCGCGAGCGTGCTTCAAGTCAAGCGAAACTCGAAGAGGAACTTAGCAATTTGTTGCGAGACATGGAAGACATCAAAGAGCAGTTGAAACCTGAAAATCTCGAACGATTTCCACTGCAAGACCGTCGCAAGTTGATTGAACAGTTGAAATCGAATTTGTATACATTGAGACAAAAGGCTGTTGAAAAACAAACCGAGGCTGAACGATTCGGTATTGAAATGACACCTCAAGCTGAAAAATTGAATGAACTCGGATTTGTTGTAACAACAGCGTCGCAGAATATCGATGATGAACAATCGAAAGGTGATGAAAATTACAAACATACTCAAGAAAAAGTGAAATCCCTGAAAGAGGAATTGAACAAAGCCCGGCAGGAACTGGATCCGATTTATCTCTCACAGTTTCCATATGAAGAACGGATTACTCGAATCAAGGTCAATATTAAAACCATTCACCGTTTGACATTTATTTTTGAAGAAATCGAAAATGAAGCCAGCGTTCAAGGCATATCACTTGAATCGCTGTCAAAAGATAATTTACACGAAGTTGAACAAATTGGTGAGAATATTTTGCTGCTAGTTGAAACGGAGAAAGCCAAAGACGATGTGCAATTGAAACAAATCGAAATCAAAAATGAAATCGAGCAGTTGAATAAAGATCTCACGTCGGATTCTTTTATATCGATGACAAGTGAAGATAGAGCTAAGTTTGTCGAAATTGAAAAGCAGAGGTTAGCTGTTTTATTGGAAGAATATGATAAAAATAAAGCTACCATCAAAAAATATGGACTTCAATCCATTGACACTGAAGATCAACTGAAGTCTTTGGAATCAACAATGCAACATGTTTTGTCAACAGTGGATGTGGAGAAGAAGCCACAAGCTGCTGAAGCTGAATCTCAGCTGAAAGATATTGAATCCGAAATTGTTGCCTATAAGGAAAAACTGCGACCAGAATATTTGATGACGATGACCATCAATGAAAGAAAAATTGTAATGGAAGAAACATCAGCGATATTGAGACAGCTGCAACAAAAATACAAAACTGCATTGAACGTTGTGGTAACCAAAGGTGTTCCAGTTTCAGGATTAACTGCCTCGATTGAGAAGGATTTGAAAGAAATTGATCAACAGTTGCAGAAAATCGTACAGGAACCTTCATCGGTCATCGTTGAACCTGCCGAAGATATTTGGGAAGATGCTGATGGTGGTCAAAGGATTCAAGAAAAACAGACAGTGGCTAAAGTTGAAGTGGTACCACCTGAAATTAAGAAACAGGAACCATCTGCAGTGGTAATTGAGCCAGAAGCAGACATCTGGGAAGACTTTTTGTCACCAACTGCTGATGGTGGTCAGGTTGTTCAAGAAGAAGTAGAGCCATCATTGCCAAGTCAATCTTCTGAAGTTAAAAAAGAAGAACCATCTTCAGTCATCATTGAACATGCGCAAGGAGAGAAAACTGAAGAAGTTGTGGCACAGCCTGCTGGAGATGTTGAAGGTGCTCAAGAAAACAAAACACAAGCCAAATATGATCACTCATTGCCTAGTCCAACTTCTGTCCTTGAAAGTGTATTGGACGTTGCTGAACTAAATAAAACCGTTGACAGTTTGTGCGATTATGCTAACACTAGTGTAGATTTTGATTTGAAAGCTGGCCGCCATATGTCTGCTGAAGAAGCCGTATTGGTTTCACATGGCGACAAAGTCGCTCTTCAGTCAAAGCATGTTGTTGACAAAACTAAAAAAAAGAAATCTAAAACTACTACTCCCACCACATCTACTAGTGTAATTCAGCCAGGTGTGCTAACATTGACGTCTGACAGTTTACATGAACTTGAATCATCTGCAGCATGTAAACCTGACCATCCTCATGAACCCAGCAGCAAGGCTCCTTCTGCAAATATAATTTCACCAACTCAGCTGCTATCTGATCTGGATGTTGTCATAGAAACATCTCGAGTGGAAGGAAATGATAAACCTAAAACTACTGTTGTACAACAGATTGCAGATAGCATGATGTCTGATATTCTTACATTCGAAGACTCATCTGCAGTTATAATTGACCAAAGTTATGATGAAACTGATAAAGTAGCAAGAGCTGATACAACAACAAAACGGCATAAAACTGCATCAAGTAAACCTGCGGAACAAAGCATTGAAACTGTCCAAGAAATAAAAGGAGTAACAAGGACAACAACTGATGAAACTGAAATAAATGTGCAACAACCTTCAACAACCATGAAATTAGAAAAATCTGTGGAGAGCGTCATTCCTTCAAAAAAGTCGCACAAAAGACGTTCAAAGCATGAACATGCTAAAAAATCAGAGAGTGAAACCATTCCTCCTGAGCATGGTCCAGAAGTAACTATGCTGGCAAAACAACCCGATCTTATTGAGCACCATGTTCAACCAAGCGTCAACGAAACAGTGCAACAACAAACAACTTTGGTTGATAAAGATGTGAAGGAAACATTGGTTGAAGTTCCAAGTTCTTCAAAAAAGCTTTCAAAACATGAACCTGCTGAAATGTCAGTAGCTGAAACCATTCCTCCTTCTGAGCCAGGTCCAAAAGTAACAATTCTAGAAAAACAACACGATCTTATTGAACAATATGTTCAACCAAGCAGCATCGAAACCCTGCAACAATCTACATCAGTTGATAAAGATGTAAAAGAAGCGCAGTTTGAAGTTCCAGCTTCACCGAAAAAGCGTGCAAAGCATGAAAAGGCGAAAAAATCAGAAAGTGAAACAAGTCCTACTCAGCCTGTTCAAGATGCAACTACTCTCACCAAACAAACTGATCTTATTGAACACATTGTTCAACCAAGTGTCGATGAAACTGCTGTGAATGAAATACCTGTTGAGATTCAAACTTCTCCTAAAAAGCGTTCAAAACATGAACGTGCTAAAAAAGCAGCAATTGAACCATCCACTCAAGAACCGAGTCACAAAGCCACAACAAAAGATTCGGTTGAAACTTTAAAGCCAGATGAAAGTTTGCAAGGAGAGACATTTGTTGTGGATGAAAAACAGCTTGAAATCAAATCCTTAAAAAAGAAAGCCGATCTCACAGAAGGTGTTGATGTAGAAATCCCAGATACAACAGATGTAACTTTAACAGAAACTCAAGGATTCGAAGGCACCTTTTCTGGTTTGACTACCTCAGAAGCGGAAATTGTTATCCGTTCATCAATGTTAAATGATACGGTGGATCGTTTATCTGTACTCGAAAAGGCCCAACCCAAACCAAAAGAACTTGCAAAGGAAAAAGTTGAAGAAATTGAGCCTTCAGCACCACCCATAATCTCAGATGAACAACAAGATTCAGATTCGCCAGTTGTATCGATTTCTGTTGCACATGGATTCGTTTTTGGTTTAAGCAAGTTTGAAACTGATGTCACATTAAAATCGCCCACTAAAACACTGCAACAAACCAAAGATAATTTGAAATCATTCAATGAACCTTCCATATCTGTACCTGTTAAACCAGCTGAAAGGAAGCCAGCTAATAATCAGAAACAAGAACCTTCTGCGGTAATTGTTGAACCTACAGGAGACGTGTGGGAAGACTTTTTGTCACAGCCTGCTGAGCTTAGTCAAGTGGAACAAGAAAAAGAAACTGTGACTAAAACTGATGAAGCTCCATTACCAAGTCAACCTTCTAAAGAAAAGAAACAAGAACCATCTGCAGTAATTGTTGAACCTGCTGTAGATGTTTGGGCCGACTTTATGTCACAGCCAGCTGATGTTGACCAAACAATTGAAGATAAAGAAACTGTGACTAAAGTTAAAGAGGGACCATTACCGATTCAGCCTTCAGAAGTTGAAAAAGAAGAACCTACTGCAGTGGTTGTTGAGCCTGAGAGCGACATTTGGGAAGACTTTTTGTCACAGCCTCCCGATGCTGCCCAAGTGAAGTCACCAGATGAAAAGCAACTTTTAGAAGACAAAGTAAAACTTGAAGTGGAAACTGTTCAAAGGGAACTTGATGAAGCAAAAGAAAGATTAGCCCCAGAACAATTAGCGTTACTGCCAGTAGAAGATCGTCCATCTTACATTCATGATTTGCAAATTAGGCTGAAAATCTTGCATGATATACTAAGAAAAAATAGAAGTGCAATCGAAGAACTTGGATCATCAGTTGCTGATTCATTGAGATCCACAGAAAATGCTGTGCAAAACTTAGAACTGACTGCATCTGCAGCTCATAATGATGCTGAAACTTTGATTACGTTGAAAGCTCAGCAGCCCACAGAACCTGCTCAGCGCATACTGGAAGCTAGGAAATCTCAAATGGTTAGTTTGGATGAAGAGTTTACAATATTGGAAAAACCCACTGATCTTGATACGGAGGAAAAGATTGATACTGCAAACTTCATTTTAACATTGAGCAAAATACGAGAAGATTTGAATGTGAAAGCTCTTCAGCTTCATCCAAACCAGTTGGAAAGTCTAGTTTTTGAGCATCGGAAACAGGTTTTGAATAATATTCAATTTGAGATTCAACTGCACCAAAAGCTACTGGAAGAGATTACTTATGGAATTGAGCAATCACAAGAAAATACAAAATTGATCAATGAACTCCAAAGCGAAATAGATCGGCTCAATAAAGCCATCGAAAATGAAATGCAAATCGTGTCTGTACTAGAATATCAAAAAGAAGCAGGTGAACCGAAAAGCAAACCAGTTGAAATTTTGCGCCCGTCCACTGATGGTACTGCAGAAGTATTGGCTCAGTCTCCTCCAGATAATGGCGAGTTTGTAGTTGTTTCTTCTTCACAAATAGAGAGTGAACAGAGACTCTCTGATGCTGTTGAAAACATCCGTCAAAAGATGAAATCTTTGAGAGCTAATCTCGATCTAGAAAAGTTTTTTCATCAAAGCTTGGATGAGAATATGAAAGTATTAACAATCACAAAAGAACTTTTGACGGAACTGAGTAACCAGTTGGCTTCTCGTGCCTTGGAAGCTGAAGAAGCCGGTGTAAATTTTGAAGCTCATATTCTTAATGTCGCAAATGAAATTCAAGATGTCGAACAAATAGTTAATGATTTGCTAGCGGCCACTGAAAATGAAAAACGAAAGAAAGATAGAGAATCTATTGATAAAGCAAAAAATGAGATTAAGTCTTTGAAAGCACAAATCGAATTGACCAAAAAGAAATTTGATCCAACATACCTATCTCAGTTTCCGGAAGAAGACAGGTCTTACTATATAATCGAGGCAATGGAATCTTTGAAAACTCTGAGTGCAAAGATGGAAGAAAAACTAAAAGAAATCACTACTTTGGGTGTAAGCATTGATGAAATAGAACCACTGCCTGCTGTTGCAGAGGTGATTGAAGATGCTGAAACAATTTTGCAAAGCGCTGAAGCAGCTGCTGATTTCAAGTTAACAAAAACTCTTCTCGATGACACAATCGATGATTTGAAGTTGGAAATTGCAGAAATATATGCCCAAATCGATCCCGATCATCTCGCCTCCATCACTCTTGATCATCGTGCAACAGTGCTCCGAGAAACACCTCTTCTTATATCAGACCTCTCAGCAAATTTGGCTGACAAAATTTCAAAAGCTGCCGAGTTGGGAATTTCTGTTGAAGAAGGTGTTCGTCTGCAAGCCGAGTTAGCAAAAGCACAGGAGGCAACTAATGAAACTATTCAAAGGCAATGGGAACTAAGCCGATCACCGACTGATGCTGCACCTAAGGAAAATCTAGTTGAGAACTTTGCGGCTGATGCCGCTAAACTGGAAGATGAGCTGAAGCAGTTGGATGAAGCTTTAGATTCAGTACAGTTATCACCCATGGATGAGATTGCGGACTTGGAAAGGAAAGCTGCCGAGATCGAAGAACTGCTTAGAGATAATGCGGCTAGGATTAACATAGATTTGCATAATCTGAAAAATGTTGCCGACAAAAATCCGATGGACAAAAGCATACAGGCTACAACTCACGACCTTGAAAAGAGTTTCAATGCCAAAAAACCCGAACTCGAAATGGTCAAGAAAACTTTGGAAGATGCCAAAGTTGGCACGCAAATACTGGAACACGAATGCGATCAGTGTGATCAAAGTTTGATCGAAATCGAGCAAATGCTCAACCAATTTTTGGTTTCCGACAAGCGTTTGCAACCGGAAATCACCATTCAGCAATTGGAATTGATCCGAGATCAGTTGATTGAGTTCCGTCGACAGCGTTTGCCACGCTTGCAAATGATGCGCGATCAATCGCCATTGAGGAGAAGCCACCAAAGATACAATATTTTGGTAGAGAAATTGGAAACTGTCGACAGTAAATGCAACGTAAGCACAATATCAAACGTTCTATGCTCGAAACATAAAAAACTATGCTATACTATATTTGTACTTTTCTTCTAAACACTTCTAACTATTCTGTTGGTTTTTTGGGTTGCGGTAATTCTCTGTGATTGTCCGATAATTTAAAAATGAGGTTTTGTTTTGTATTTTCTCTTAGCTTTTTGTTTTATCTCACACGCATCATACTTATTGTCAACTTGTACTTAATCTTAGCTCAATTCATACTTTAACCAATCGATTTGATTTTGCTGTGGCTCTTAGCCAGTAGGCAATTTGTTGGGTGACAACTCAGCCAGTGATGATTGGTTTGGGCAAATCATGAAGTATCAATTGAACTTTTTCTTCAGCATCTATGACATTGCTTCAGCATTTTCTTGAAATTATGATTTACACTATGGTTTATATTATTTGGTTTAGTAGCTTTTTAGCTTTATGCTTCAAGACAGTCCACAACCCATTTTGAATATAGCTTAGTTTTTTAGGCTTGATTCAAACTGTCTGTTTACTTTAGAGATAATTTAACTCTTATTTGTTTTCAGACGCTACTGAATGAATACAAAAATGAATTTCAAGTCCAAGTCGATGAAGAAAACAAGAGCAAAGCTTTGCAAAATGATGTTCAATCAGGATTGAACGAATACCATTCATGGTTCAAGCAAATGAATGACGTTTATGCACAAGCAAACGATTTAAGTGGAAATCGTGATCACATCATTGGTTGTATGAAAAAATTGGAAGTAGGTCAACGACTGTAGATATTGATTGATAAGTGTGTTGAGTGATATGCTGTGAAATGATCATAGAGATCGATGGTCAATTATAGTCATCAGCGAGCAATCATTGCGATCTGTGATTGATAATACTAGTGATCAGTGAACGAGCATACCGATCAATCATCATGATCAGTGATCGATATTGATTAGATAGTCATCAATAATTGGTTAATACTGAAATCGATTAATGTGACCAATGAGTGATCATCGTGATCCTTCTTTATTGTTCAATATAAGTCAATTTTTTGCAGGATTTAAAGAAGGAACTACCAAAAGGCAATTCTAAATTGGCACAATTGAAACAACTATCGAGCAATATGCCTGAGGCTCAACGAGAATTGACGGAATTATCGAAAAATTTGAATGACTTCAAAGAATCACTCAATGATTCATATTTGCTAGCTGAAGGTTCTTCGTTGTTGTATGATGAGCTAACAGATCGGCTGAACAACTTCCAACAATGGCTGAGCAAAGCCGAAGCTAATTTGAATGAAATTTGCACTGATACAAATTCGGATCGAAAACTTTCATCATTGAAAGTAAATTTTCCAATACTTAGAGCTTGTGCATGAACTTTCAAAGTTTGATGTTTTTCAGTCCTTGGAACAAGATATTGATGATCAGTTTGAAAATCTAGAGTTACTCCAGCAAACTCTGGATGAATTGGAACAAACTTGTGGTCCTCAGGCGCAACGCAAATCGATCGATCCACTGAGACCAAAATATGAAAATTTGAAACTGGCAATTGAGGTAAAAAAAATGCTCCCAATTGTTGATGAAATTTATATTTAACAGGAAAACTTGTTTTTAGAACGAACGACAAAAACAGAAAACTGCGACCAGCTTGAAAGCTTTCAACGAGAAAGTCATTTCGCTTTTGACAGATGTCGAAGAAGCGAAGAAACAACTGCCGGTAAGCGAAGGTGGATCTGAAGATGTTGTTGAAAGAAAATCGAAATATGATTTAATTTTGAACATTCTACCATCGTTCTACGATCGATTAAATGACTTGGCAACTGATAATCGTACATTCGCTGATAATGTCGACCGCACTTCTCACATCCGTTCGCCGATCGAAGAGCTGGAGTTCATTGCCAATCAAGGCTTAGCAGATGTTAATGCAGAAAATGAACAGCAAAAGCAAAAAGTCCGACATAGTATCACTTCCGAAGTCGACGATATTCAACGCGAGATCGACGAAGTCAAAGCGAAAATGGACCCTCGATATTTGGCAAGTATTCCTTGGTCCAAGAGATTGGGCTTCTTGAAAGAACTTTGGGAAAAGCTGAAAGCTCTACTGGCTCAACTATCGCAAAAAAAGAAAGAAGCCGAAGTTGCTGGTGTTGATGTGCCGAGCGACGTTTTGACGAAAGTCGACAGTGACTTGCAAAATCTAACTAGTGTTGTGGAAAAAGAACGGCGAGACGCCGAAGAAAAAGTGCAAGCTCAGGAAAAAGATATCGTCGAAAAATCTGATCACTTGCAGCACAGGATCGTTTTGATCAAGTCGCAATTAACTGGAGCGCAAAGCCCTGAAGAAATGGAAAATTTAACATCTGAAATGCTAACACTGAATGACGAGTTGAAATTATTATCATCAGCTGCTGAAGAATCCGGAGTTGTTGTGCAAGTATTGCCGCTGCAATCTGACTTGGATGATTTGGAAAAGACGATCAGCCAAAACAAGGAACAGCAAGTGAAATCGATGAAAATCCAGAAGGAAATCGAGGACAGTGTCTCGTTCATGGAACCAGAGTTGCGAGATCTCAAACGATCGATCGATCCGGCTTTGCTCAATCAAATGTCGTGGTCGGAACGGTTCAAATTCCTTTCGGAATTACGCGAGAAATTGAAAGGATACTTGGCACAAATTGCAAGCAAGAAACAAGAAGCTGTTTCAGCCAAAATCACTATCGAACAGCGAACTAATCCGTTGGAAAAATCCATTCAAGGACTTCTGAAATTGGTCGATGGCGAAGAGGCGAAGGGAAAAGAAGAAGCCGCCAAAGCAGCGACCGATTTCGAAAAGCAATTGAGCCAGGCGGGCAAACAGCTCGCTGATTTGAAGCATGGCACCGAAGGCTTGAATGCAGTTAATCTCGGTCAGCAAATCGCTGTTATTGAAAAAACATTGGACAAACTGTCGGAATTCCAAGAACAGTTGAAATCGCTGAAAACCAAGGGCGAACCTTTGAATCAAGTCGATCGAGTTTTGGAGCTTGAAGGCGAAACAACTCTTCTACAAAACGATCTGAAACCTTACTTGAGCAACCTCCACAACCAGCAAGTGGCGTTGGCTCAAGACTTGCGCAAGAAACTTCACGAATGCAAAGTTTTGGTACAGAACATCGACAACAACATGGACCAAACAGTTTTGTCGAATCGACCGTTGAATGTTCAAATTCAAACCATGATGGATTCTTTGCGAGAGTTAACAAATACTTCTCCAGTGCTCGATTCGATTCTGGTCGAGTCTCAAAATATCGGCAAGCCGATGAAGGATGAAGTCGATGAAATCAAACAGTCTGCGAATGCTATACAGAAAACGATTCAATCTTCTTTGCCGAAACTGGTGAAAGAGCAAGACGATTTGAACAAGTCGATTAATAAAACTGTATCTGACTTGGAATCAGCTTTGAATGATGCAAAAGCTGCATTGGCTAACAGTTCCCCGAGCCCATCTGACAGTGTTAAGGATGTCGAAAAGAAGACAGCCAACCTGGACAAATTCATGCAGAAAAAACTGTTGACTTTGAAACAACTCGCGGAGAAATTAGTGACCTCCGCCGCAAGCATTCCCGGCGATGAGAGTCTCCAAGAAAAAGTTGCAACTTTGCAGAAAAGTTCTACAACTGTGACAGGCGACCTCAATAAATTGCGAGGCTTGCTGAAAAATTTACTCGAAAGACTCAACAACTTTAATAAAATTAACCTGAACATCGAAAAGGAACTGAAGGAAATTGGCGCCATTCTCAACAAGTTGAAAGAATCCAAAACACTACCTGAACACCAAGTGGCATTGGTTGAATCGACTGAATTGAAGAAAAGATTGAAACGCGTCCAAGACATTGAAATACCGGAATTGATCACATTACAAGCAGATTTATCACCAGAACAGCATCAGAACAAAGCCGCTATCCACGAAACAAGCGCGACAAATCTTTCAACTCAATGCGACGTAAGTTGAACGAGATGGTTGATTTTTTGTTTTTGATGAAGCTCATTAGTTTATTTTCTTTAGACTTTGTTGCACGACTTGGAAACGAGAATTCGTGATGAAGAATCGTCGTCGAATTTGTTGCAACAACTTTTGACGTATTTGAAAGAAATCTCTGCGAAGGTGGTTGCCAAGTCGGACATGAAGGGTACCATGGTAGAAATCAGTGAACGAAAAGCAGCTTTGGAAGTACGCGAGCAAGCAAAGCATTAATACTATCCAATTATAAATTTTCTCCGTTACCTTTTCAGTCCTTGTTGGATGATTTGAAGTCACAAGAGAGGAATTTGAAGTTCTTGGAATCGAAAGTCACACCATCAGCGTATCTTGAGGCGCAGCAGAAGTTTTCCCAAGTTTCCACATCTTGCACTTCAACGTTGGACCATTTCACTCAATTGAAAGATGCGTGGAAAGAATATGAGGTGAAGAAAGCCAATTTCGAAACACTGTTGAAGCGAACAAATTCAAATTTGCAACACCTTTTGGAACCATCTGTCGACTTGAATGAAAAAGCTATGGCATTGGAGGTTGGCTGAGTGAAAAAATTGCTGTTTACTTTTTGCGTAAACCTTCTTATCTTATGCTATAGGACATATCAAACGAGCTGAACAAAGCAAACGACGAATTCAAAAATTTGTCCAATTTAGCTGATAATGTATGCGCATTGAGTTATACAAACGAACCGCAGCAAGAAATTGGCAAGCTGAAATTGGATCAGAAACATTTGATGGAACAAGTTGAAGTATGAAGAAAACTTTGTTTTTTTGTGTTTGTTTATTGTGTATTGTTGTTTTTTCTCTTATAGAATGCATTTGTCGACGTGAAGAGTAAAAAAGAGACCGAATCTAAACTGGCTAATTTAGAAAACTTGTTCAAAATATGGTTGCAAAAAACGCAGCAGGTCGTTTCCGAGGCAAGCGATATTACGGGAAATCATGAACGAACAACGGATTCGCTGAAAAAATTAGCAGTAAGGAAGGACCTTCAAGGTGAAGTTTTTGCTTTGTTTTTTTTATTGTGATTTTTATTTGAAGAATGTAAAAGAGGACTTGCCTCATGGACGGCAACTGTTGGCTGATTTACGCAACTTGCTGAAGCAATCACCGGCTAAATTTGCATCATATGAAAAAAGTTTCGCGTTGTTCAAAGATCAGTTCAATGAGGTTTATTCTATTGTGGAAGGCTGCGATGTGATGTGGCTCGAGCTTGCCGAACGGCAAAGAACGTTCGTTGAGTGGCTCAACAATTGCGAGGAGACATTGAATGTCTTGCTTCCGAAATCAGATGATAAACAAGCTTTGCTAAAAGTATGATAATTTGCTTGCTTTGGAAAGATTTCTCACAACTAATTTGTTTATTTTATTCTTAGACAATCCAAAGAGAAATTAAAAAGAATGAAGAACCTCTGGAACTTTTGGAGGCAACATGTACAGAATTAATCTTTTACTGCGGGCCTCAATTGGAACAAAAGCAAGTCGAAGACTGTCGCAAACGATACGAAGCTTTGAAGGCTGGACTTAAGGTTTGAAAAACTAATAATCTTTATTTCATTGAGCTTAAAGTCATTACAAATTGATTTTAAATTCAGAGTGGAATGAATGCATTGACAGCGAGAAACGAAGTTCAGGAACAGCTCAATCTACTTCGGAAGGACTTTGAAGAATGCAAGAAGGATGAAGCTGAATCGCAAAATCAACCAACTCAATTGAGGGTCAACATTTTGAGTCGTATTTTGGTGACATTGAATGAAATTTCAAAGAAAATTGATTCGCTTCGTCCGATCTGCGATCAAAATAAACTCGCGGAAGTCAAAGATTGCGCAAATTTGAACAGCGATGTTGAAGAAAATAAGAAACTTTTGGAAAGTCAAATTGAAGACATCAAACAGGAAATGGAGAAACTCCAACAAGATAAAACTGCTTTATCCGACCAGTTGAAACAGGATTTTGCCAAATTGACACAAAATTTCAATGAAGTGAAGACGAAAGTTGATCCAAAACAGTTGGACAGCAAGAAACTGGGAGAAAAAATAAACATTTTGGAAACGTCCATCGTTGCTTTAACCGAAATGCACTCGGCCGTGGATCTGTTGAGCCAAAAGGCGAAACCAGTTGGGTTCAAAGTTCCATCATTGGCGAAAGATATTGATTCACTGAAAAAATCCATTGAGAAAAAACTGATCGATTTGCATAAACAGCAAAAACAATCTTTGGAAAAACTTCAGGCTCGAATGGCAAAGGTATTGGAGAAAATTCACGAAGCTGAAAACAAATCCAAACCTGATGCTTTAATCGAGTATCCGTTGCTTGCGGACAAAGAGAAATTGCTCGATCAACTGTATGTGAATTTATCTCCATGGGAAAATGAATTGATGGAGATTCAAAATGAAAGTGTCGACATTGGTTCATCTCTGGACAAGCAAGTTAACAGTTTGCGTGATGAACTGAAACAAATGCTCGACTCGCTGAATGATAAATTGGATACAGTTATAAAGGAGAAACAGAATCGTTTAAAAGAACGTAAAGATAAAGAGGACAAACTCCGACAAACTTTGGATGCTTGGATGATTGAACTGCAGAATTCGAGACAGTCATTCGATCCTCAGTCAATGACTCATATGTCGCCTGATGAAAAGCTAAAAGTCACTGAACAAACGTGTAACATTTTGAAAACTTTGCATAAAAACTTGGACCAACTTCAAAATCAAAATGACAATTTTGATTCGTCGGAAGACTTGAAGAAGGAACTGTTTTCCGCTTGGGCGCTGTTACGAGACTTTGAAATCGATGTTAATTTCGTCAAAGATGAAGCTAAAGTACAACAGGAAACACTTGTGAAAGCTGAAAATGAAAGAAATGCAGCAGTAGCAAAAGTTTCTGCAGAAGTTGATGAATTAAACCAAGAAACAAAGATGCTGAAGAAGCAATTGGATCCTGCGACCTTGTCGAAAATTCCCGCTCATAAGCGACTTAATTTGTTGGCTAGTTCACTGAACAAATTGCGCGATGTGTTGGAAAAATTAAAACGTGTTTCTGCAGAATCTGCTGCTTTGAATTTGCCGACGGAAAATCTAACTGCGATGCAAGATGAATTGACCAACTTGGAACAACGAGCCGGTCATACGAAATGGGAGTGCGAAGATGAAATTGCCGCAGAGCAGAAAGAAAAAGAAAAAATCAGCCAAAGCTTAACTTCAGAAGTTGATGACATCCAACGTGAAATCGACGAAGTGAAAGCAAAAATGGATCCGAAATACTTGGCGAGTCTTCCTTGGTCGAAGAGAATGGGCTTTTTGAAAGAACTGTGGGAAAAGCTGAAAGCTTTATTGGCGAAGCTTGCCCAGAAGAAAAAAGAAGCTGAAGTAGCCGGTGTTGTTGTACCAACGGAAACATTGGAAAAAATTGATGATGACTTGCAAAATCTAGCTGGTGTAGTCGAAAAAGAACACAAAGATGCGGAAGTAAAATCACAACAGGAGGAAAAGGAATTCACAGTAAAATCCAATGAATTGCAGCAAAAAATTGTTTTGCTGAAGACTCAATTAGCTGGCAAAAGTCCCGAAGAATATGAAAGTCTTACAACTGAACTTCAGTTGCTGAATGAAGATGTAAAGTCATTGTCGTCAGCCGCAGAAGTTTCTGGAGTTGTGGTGCAAGCATTACCAATGCAATCTGATTTGGAGGAATTAGAAAAAGAAATTGCCAAGAACAAAGAAACAAAACAGAAAACCGTGAAAATTCAGAAAGAAATCGAGGAAAGCATCTCTTCAATGGAGCCCGCATTACGAGATCTGAAACGTTCCATTGATCCAGCATTGCTCAACCAAATGCCGTGGTCGGAAAGATTCCAATTTCTTTCTACATTGCGCGACAAATTAAAAGGATATTTGGCTCAAATTGGATCCAAGAAACAAGAAGCATTCTCCGCTAACCTTTCCATTGAAAAACAAACAAATCCGCTCGAGCAGTTCATTCAAGAGTTATTGAAATTTGTTGACAGTGAAGAATTGCGAGGAAAAGCTGAAGCTGACAAATCGTTATCCGATTTTGAAAACAAATTACAAATGGTCGATAAGCAGTTGAATGACTTGAAACAAGGTACCGAAGGGTTGAATTCATTGAATCTCGGTCAGCAAGTGGCCATCATCGAAAAAACACTGGACAATCTGTCAGAATTACAAGAACAGTTGAAACCTCTGATAGCGCAGGGCGAATCATTGAATAAAGTCGACCGAGTATTGGAACTGGAAGGCGAAACATCTCTTCTCCAAAACGACCTGAAACCTTACTTGAGCAGCCTTCACAATCAGCAAGTGGCATTAGCGCAAGACTTGCGGAAGAAACTTCACGAAAGCAAAGTTTTGGTTCAGAACATTGACAACAACATGGACCAAACTGTTTTATCGAACAGTCCATTGGATGTTCAAATACAAACAATGCAAAATTCCTCGCAAGACTTAACAAATACTTTGCCTGTACTCGATTCGATTCTGGTCGACTCCCAAACAATTGGCAAGGCGATGCTCGATGATGTCAACGAAATCAAACATTCCGCGACCACCATCCAAAAAATGATACAGTCTGCCTTGCCAAATCTCTTGAAACAACAAGAAGATTTGAACAAATCGATAAATAAAACTGTCACCGACTTGGAATCCGCTTTAAAGGAAGGAAAGGATTTGTTGGCTAAAAGTTCACCAGTTCTAAGCGACGACGGCAAATCAGCCGAAAAGAAAATCGCTGGTTGTGAAAAATTTATTCAGAAGAAAACCCCGACTATAAAACAGCTCAATGAGAAATTGATGTCTTTCGTTGCAAGCTTTCCGGGAAATACTGACCTCCAAGAAAAAGCAGCCAGTATGCAGAAAGAGTCATCGACCATCAACAACGACATCAGCAAATTACGAAATTTGCTGAAAGAATTGCTCGAAAAACTAAACAAATTAAATACAGCAAGCCTGAACATCGAAAAGGAATTGAACGCTATCGGCGCAGCATTGCACAAGTTGAAAGAATCCAAAACTTTACCAGAACATCAGGATGCCTTATTGCAAGCGAATGATTTGAAGAAACGGTTGAAGCTGCTGCAAGATATCCAAATCTCAGAATTGGTGACCTTGCAAGCCGACTTATCACCAGAACAGCATCAAAACAAAGCCGGTTTCGCCGAAAAGAGCTTGACGAGTCTTTCGGTTCAATGCGATGTAAGATAGATATTTTGTTTGATTTTTTTTCTATCTTTCAACCGTTGCTTTTTCCAGGCATTGTTAACGGAATTGCAAAGTCGAATTCATGACGAAGAAACTTCGTCAAATCTATTGCAACAACTTCTATCGTATTTGAAAGATATTTCTGCAAAAGTAGTTTCCAAATCGGACACAAAAGGAACTTTGATAGAAATCAGCGAACGGAAAGCAGCTTTAGAAGTAAAAATTGTGTTGAAAATTAGTTTTTTTTTAATGGAAAAAAGTTTGTAACATTCTCATTTTACAGTCCTTATTCGACGAGTTGAAATCCAGAGAAACAAATTTGAAATTCTTGGAATCGAAAGTTGAACCAGCCTCATATTCGGATGCTCAGCAACAGTTTTCAAAGACTTTGGATAAATGTCAATCGTCGTTGGATCATTTTACTCAACTGAAAAATGCATATAAAGAGTATGATTCGAAACGCATTAGTTTCGAAACGTTTTTGCAGCGAACAAATTCAAATTTGCAACATCTTTTGGAACCGTCGGTAGACACCAATGATAAAGCTACTGGATTGGAAGTGAGTGTTTTTGTGAAATGGCTGTTGAAGGTTTTTTTTTAATTTTTTGGTTTTTGAAGCTGATATCCAATGATCTAAACAAATCGAATGACGATTTCAACAATCTGTCGAATTTGGCTGATAATGTCTGCACGTTGAGCTACTCGACCGAACCTCAGCAAGAGGTTTGCAAACTCAAATTGGATCAAAATCACTTGATTGAAGAAGTTGAAGTGAGCACATAAATGGTTAAATTTTGTTAATAGATCTTATGTTTTTAATGGTTTGTCTTTTAGAAAGCATTTACGGATGCGAAGAACAAAAAAGAATCCGAGTCCCAACTGGCCAATTTGGAAAATTTGTTCAAGATTTGGCTGCAAAAAACGCAACAAGTCGTTTCAGAAGCCAGCGATATCACTGGAAATCACGAACGAACTACTGACTCTCTTCAAAAACTACGCGTAAGTGAATTAACAAAATAATAACTGTTAATTGTTTTTAATTTTCTTTATTTTAAGGCTGTGAAAGACGATTTACCTCATGGAAAGCAACTGTTGACTGACTTGCGTTCTTTACTGAAGCAGACGCCAGCTAAATTTGCATCTTACGAAAAAAGTTTCTCATTATTCAAAGATCAGTTCAATGAAGTTTTGTCAATCGTCGAAGGTTGCGATGTGATGTGGCTCGAACTTGCCGACAGACAGCAATCTTTTGTCGACTGGCTCAGCAAATGCGAAGAAACGTTGTTTGTTGTGTTGCCAAAATCGGATGACAAACAAGCTCTGCTAAAAGTATGTTTTTGTGCTGACATCGTGGAATATTATACAATTAATTTGTTTCTGTTTATCCGCAGACAATCCAAAGAGAGATTAAGAAAAATGAAGAACCATTGGAGCTTTTGGAAGCGACTTGCGCGGAACTTATCTTTTACTGCGGACCTCAAATAGAACAGAAGCAAGTAGAAGACTGTCGCAAAAGATACGAAGCACTAAAAGCCGGCCTGAAGGTATGAAAAACAAATTAACTGAACGTATTCAGTGTTTCATTGATGTTTATCTCTTGATTTCAGACTGGCTTATCTGCACTCGGGGCGAGAACAGATGTCGTGGAACAGCTCAATGTCCTGAAAAAAGATTTTGAAGAATGCAAATCTGACGAACTTGCATCGCAAAATCAACCGAACGATTTTAAGATTAACATTTTGAGGCGTATTGTGGCGTCTTTGAATGACATTTCAAAGAAAATTGATGCACTTCGTCCAATCTGCGAACAAAATAAACTAGCAGAAGAAGTCAAAGATTGCGCACATTTGAACAGTGACGTTGAAGAAAAGAAGAAACTTTTGAACAATCAAATTGAAAAAATCGAAAACGAAATGGAGAAGCTTCAACAAGACAAGGCTGCTTTGACTGAACAGTTGAAACATGATTTTGCCAAGTTGACACAAAATTTCAACGACATGAAGATGAAAGTAGATCCGAAACAATTGGACCCAAAGAACCTGGGAGAAAAAGTAAGTATCTTGGATACTTCCGTCGTGGCTTTATCCGAAATGCATTCAGCAGTAGATTTGTTGAGCCAAAAGGCGAAACCAGTTGGTTTCAAAGTTCCATCATTGGGGAAAGACATTGATTCTCTGAAAAAGTCCAGTGAGAAAAAAGTTGCCGATCTGCGCAAGCAACAAAAACAAGCTGTAGAGAAACTTCAGGATCGACTTACAAAGGTTAAAGAAAAGGTTAAAGAAGCTGATAACAAGTCAAAACCGGATGCCTTGATCGAATATCCATTGCTTGCGGATAAAGAACAATTGTTGGATCAGCTCCACGCCAACTTAACACCATGGGAAAATGAATTAACAGAGATTCAAATTGAAAGCGTCACCATCGGCGTGCCTTTGGATAAGCAAGTTAATCCGCTGCATGATGAACTGAAACAAATGCTCGATTCTCTGAATGATAAGTTGGAGGGCGTTAGAAAGGACAAACAAAATCGTGAAAAGGAACGGAAAGAAAAAGAAGACAAACTTCGCCGGGGTTTGGAAACCTGGTCAACAGATCTTCAGGCATTGAAGCAATCATTTGATGTTAAGCAGTTAAGTCAAATGCCTGCTGATCAAATTGTTAATCGTGCTGATGAAGGACTTAAAACATTGAAGACTTCGCGTAAAAGCTTGGATCAACTTCAAGGTCAACGTGATAGTCTCGAGCCATCTGATGATTTGAAAAATGAACTGTCTCTCGCTTGGACACTTTTGAAAGACTTTGAAAACGATGTCAACTTGGTTAAACATGATGCGAAAGTTCAGATTGAAACGTTAGTGAAAGCGGAAAATGAAAGAAAAGCTGCTGAAGCAAAAGTTGCCACCAATGTCGATGAACTAAAACAAGAAACCAATATGCTGAAGAAACAATTGGATCCTGCTACATTGGCAAAAATACCTTCGCCGCAACGCCTCGTTTTATTGTCTAGTCTGTTTGATAAATTGCGCAATCTGTTTGAAAAGTTGAACCGTGTTTCAGCTGAAGCTGCTGAACGACAGATTCCAACAGACCAATTATCCAATTTGCAAGATGATTTGACCAGATTGGAACAAACCGCGAATAACACAAAATTGGAATGTGAAAATCAACTTGCTGCGGAAGAACAAGAAAAACAAAAGGTCCAACAAAGCTTAACTTCCGAAGTCAACGACATCCAAAGAGAAATTGATGACGTGAAAGCGAAAATGGATCCAAAATATTTGGCTAGCATTCCTTGGTCGAAGAGATTGAGCTTCTTGAAAGAACTATGGGAAAAGCTGAAAACTCTGCTTGCCAAACTTGCGCAGAAGAAAAAAGAAGCCGAAGTAGCGGGAGTTGTACCAACTGAAACTTTGGTGCAACTCGATGATGACTTGCAGAATCTTGCTGGTGTTGTTGAAAAAGAACACAAGGATGCAGAAATTAAAGTTCAAGAACAAGAAAAAGAATTCACAGTGAAATCTGATGAATTGCAACAAAAAATTGTTTTGCTGAAGACTCAATTAGCTGGCAAAAGTCCCGAAGAATATGAAAGTCTTACAACTGAACTTCAGTCGCTGAATGATGATGTAAAATCATTGTCGTCAGCTGCAGAAGTATCTGGAGTCGTCGTGCATGCATTACCCTTGCAAGCCGATTTGGAGGAGTTAGAAAAAGAAATTGCCAAAAACAAAGAAGAAAAGCTTAAGATAGTGAAATTCCAGAAAGAATTCGAGGACAGCCTCACTTCGATTGAGTCTGAATTGCGAGACTTGAAACGTTCCATTGATCCTGCATTACTTAACCAAATGCCTTGGTCGGAAAGGTTCAAATTCCTCATTGACTTGCGAGATAAATTGAACAGCTATTTGGCACAAATTGCTACCAAAAAACTCGAAGCATCATCAGCTAATGTTTCAGTGGATAAACAAGCGAATCCTTTGGAGCAATTCATTCAAGAGCTCCTGAAGTTTGTCAATGAAGAAGAAACGAAAGGAAAAGAAGATGCCAACAAGGCGTTGTCCAACTTCGAAAATCAAGTTGCTTCACTGGACCAACAATTGACTGATTTGAAGCGAGGAATTGAAGGGGTGAATTCGTTGAATCTCGGACAGCAAATCTATTTGCTAGAAACTACCATGGATAAACTATCGGATTTTCAAGAACAATTAAAGCCCATTAAAGCTGAAGGTGAATCGTTGAATAAAGCCGACAGGGTTTTGGAGTTGGAAGGCGAAGCAACTCTTTTGCAAAATGACCTGAAGCCTTATTTAACAAGTCTCCACAATCAACAAGTGGCGTTAGCTCAAGATCTACGCAAGAAACTTCACGAGAGCAAAGTTTTGGTTCAAAACATCGAAAACAACTTTGACCAAACCGTTTTGTCCAACCGGCCATTAGATGTTCAGATTCAAATTATGCAAGATTCCTTAAAGGGCATCACATCTGCGGCACCAACCTTCGACGCTATTGTAATCGAATCCGAAACAATTGGCAAGCCGATGCACGATGAAGTCAATGAAATCAAAATGTCTGTATTGGCCATCCAAAAAACGATAGAGTCGTCGTTGCCGGTTCTTTTGAAAGATCAAGAAGATTTGACAAGTTCAATAAACAAAACAATATCCGATTTGGAATCCATCGTAAATGATGGGAAAATTTTGTTGGTCAACAGTTCGCCGATCCCAACTGACGATGTTCAATCAGTTGAAAAGAAAATAGCTGATTGCGAAAAGTTTGCTCAAGTGAAAACACCAACTGTTAAACAACTCACGGAAAAAATGTTAGCTTCGATTGCAAGCTTTCCTGGAAATACAAATCTCCAAGAAAAAGCATCCAGTTTGCAAAAGGATGCAACAACTGTGAACACCGACATCAACAAACTCCGAAATTTCTTGAAAGACTTGCTCGAAAAGCTTACGAACTTCAATGCCGTAAACCTGAATGTCGAAAAGGAATTGAATGCTATCGGCTCAGACCTGCACAAGCTGAAAGATTCCAAAACCTTGCCTGAGCATCAAGATTCCTTACTGCGGGTCACTGAATTGAAGAAACGTTTGAAGCTGTTGCACGATATCGAAATTCCTCAATTGACTTCGCTGCAAGCCCAGCTTTCGCCGGAACAACATCAAGACAAGGCGGTTTTCTCCGAAAAAAGCCAGTCAAATCTTTCCGACCAATGCGACGTAAGTGTTGCTGAGACGTGGTTTCAAGCTTGTTCTTAATTCCGTGTTAAATGTTACCTCTTTAAGGCTTTGTCCGCGGAGTTGCAAAATCGAATTCATGATGAAGAAACATCGGCAAATCTGCTGCAACAACTTCTGACTTATTTGAAAGAAATTTCCGCAAAAGTTGATGCCAAGTCGGACACAAAAGGAACTTTGATAGAAATCAGCGAAAGAAAAGCGGCTTTGGAAGTAAGGAAACGCAGGTTTGTTTGTTTTGTTGTTGTTGTTTATTATGCTTTTCGTTTCAGTCCTTG
The DNA here is from genome assembly GCA_034698125.1 of Prionchulus punctatus. Classification (NCBI taxonomy): domain Eukaryota; kingdom Metazoa; phylum Nematoda; class Enoplea; order Mononchida; family Mononchidae; genus Prionchulus; species Prionchulus punctatus. The sequence goes on along the minus strand of JAQGBA010000032.1, from coordinate 40,804 downwards.
TTTGACGATTTGAAATCGCAAGAAAGGAACTTGAAATTCCTGGAATCGAAAATCGAACCATCTGCATATTTGGATGCACAAAAAAAGTTTTCGACTGTTTCTGATAAATGCCAATCGTCGTTGGATCATTTTACTCAATTGAAAAATGCTTGGAAGGAGTATGAAACCAAGAGAACGAGTTTCGAAACGTTTTTGCAACGAACAAATTCCAACCTGCAACATCTTTTGGAATCATCTGTCGACTTGAACCAACAAGCTGCAGCCTTGGAGGTAGATTTTGTTTAAAAATTTGTTTTACTTGTTCAATTTGCCTGACCTTTTTGATAATAATCCAGGGTGTATCCACTGAGCTAAACAAATCAAATGATGAACTGGCAAGTCTGTCGAATTTGGCTGATAACGTTTGTACGTTGAGTTATACAACTGAGCCACAGCAAGACATTGACAAACTAAAATTGGATCAGAAACACTTGTTGGAACAAGTTGAAGTATGTCATTCAGGAAACATTTTTGTTTATCTTGTGTTTCATTTCCTTGATTTCTAGAATGCATTTTTGGATGTGAAAAATAAAAAAGATGCCGATTCTAAATTGGCTAATTTGGAAAACTTGTTCAAGATCTGGTTGCAAAAAACGCAACAAATCGTTTCCGAAGCTAGTGACATCACTGGTAATCACGAACGAACAACGGACTCTCTTCAAAAACTACGCGTAAGTGAATTAACAAAATAATAACTGTTAATTGTTTTTAATTTTCTTTATTTTAAGGCTGTGAAAGACGATTTACCTCATGGAAAACAACTGTTGACTGACTTGCGTTCTTTACTGAAGCAGACGCCAGCTAAATTTGCATCATATGAAAAAAGTTTTGCGTTGTTCAAAGACCAGTTCAACGAAGTATTGTCGATTGTTGAAGGTTGCGATGTGATGTGGCTCGAAATTGCCGACAGGCAGCAAAGTTTCATCGATTGGCTCAGCAAATGCGAAGAAACATTGTTTGTTGTGTTGCCAAAATCGGATGACAAACAAGCTCTGCTAAAAGTATGTTTTTGTGCTGACATTGTGGAATATTATACAATTAATTTGTTTCTGTTTATCCGCAGACAATCCAAAGAGAAGTCAAAAAGAATGAAGAACCGTTGGAACTTTTGGAAGCAACTTGCAGTGAACTAATTTTTTACTGCGGACCTCAAATCGAGCAAAAGCAAGTGGAAGATTGTCGCAAGAGATACGAAGCTTTGAAAGCTCAATTGAAAGTTTGTGAATTTCATTGTACTTATTGTTGCAAGCCAATTCTATATTTTGTTGTAACATTTTTAGAATGCACAAACAGCACTGGCGGCAAAAACTGAAGTACAAGAACAGCTGAAAGTCATTCAAAAAGAATATGATGAATGCAAAAAGGATGAATCTGAATCCCAGAATCAACCAACTCAGCTAAAAGCTAACATTCTCAATCGCATTGTGGGAACATTGACTGAAGTTTCAGCGAAAATAGAAAAGGTTCGTCCAATATGCGAACAAAATAAACTCACGGAAGTCCAAGATTGCGCAAGATTGAACAGCGATGTTGAAGAAAAGAAGAAACTTTTGGAAAGTCAAATTGAAGATATCAAACATGAAATGGAGAAACTTCAACAAGATAAAGCCGCTATGTCCGAACAGTTGAAAAAAGATTTTGCCAAGTTGACACAAAATTTCAACGAATTGAAAGCAAAAGTTGAACCGAAACAAATCGACAGCAAAAAATTGGGTGACAAGTTGGATATCTTGGAAAGTGCAAGTGTAGATCTATCCGAGATGCATTCGGCTGTTGATTTACTAAGTCAAAAAGCGAAGCCAGTCGGCTTCAAAGCTCCGTCGCTGGACAAAGAAATTGATGCTTTGAAGAAGACAGTCGATAAAAAAATAGCCGATTTGCGTAAACAGCAAAAACAAGCTTTGGAGAAACTTCAAGAAAGGCTTACGAAAGTTAAAGATAAAATTCGGGACGCTGACAACAAATCAAAACCGGAAGCGTTGATCGAATATCCATTGCTTGCTGATAAAGAGCAATTGTTGGATCAACTCTATGTAAATTTAACACCGTGGGAAAATGAATTGACGGAAACTCAAAACGAAAGTGTCAACATTGGTTCACCTTTGGACAAGCAAGTTAATCTGCTGCGCGATGAATTGAAACAAATGCTCGACTCGCTGAATGATAAATTGGACGCTGTTAAAAAGGAAACACAAAATCGCGAGAAAGAACGTAAAGATAAAGAAGACAAAGTTCATCAAAGTTTGGAAGGATGGGCGAAAGAACTGGAAAGTTTGAAACAGTCATTCGATCCACAGTCATTGAGTCAAATGTCGCTAGATCAAAAGATAAACTTTACCGAACAAGCGATCGAACAAATGAAAAAATCACATCAAAGTTTGGACCAACTTCAAAATCAAAGTAACAGTTTCGAATCGTCGGAAGACTTGAAGAAGGAACTGTTTTCCGCTTGGGCGCTGTTACGAGACTTTGAAATCGACGTTAATTTCATCAAAGATGAAGCAAAGGTTCAGCTGGAAAATTTAGTGAAAGCGGAAAATGAAAGAAAAGCTGCTGAAGCTAAACTTTCTGCAGAAATTGAGTCATTAAAACAAGAAACAAACATGTTGAAGAAACAATTGGATCCTGCGACATTGGCGAAAATTCCTGCTCAGCAACGGCTCATTCTGTTGACGAGTTTGCTCAACAAACTGCAGGATTTGGCAAATAAGTTGAAATGTGCTACAAATGAATCCAACAAACTGAAGATTCCAACAGATCAATTCTCCATGGTTCAAGATGACTTGAACAAACTGGAACAAAGTGGTAATCAAACAAAATTGGAATGTGAAAATCAAATCGCTGCTGAAGAACAGGAAAAACAAAAAGTTCAACAAAGTTTAATGTCAGAAGTGGATGATATTCAAAAAGAAATTGATGAAGTCAAAGCAAAAATGGATCCGAAATATCTGTCTACTCTTCCATGGTCGAAGAGGTTGGGCTTTTTGAAAGAACTATGGGAAAAATTGAAAGCTCTGTTAGCAAAACTAGCACAGAAGAAAAAAGAAGCTGAGGTAGCTGGAGTTGTTGTTCCTGCAGAGACGTTTGTCAAAATCGATGATGACTTGCAAAGTCTTGCTGGTGTAGTTGAAAGAGAACACAAAGATGCTGAAGTAAAAGTTCAGGAACAAGAAAAAGAATTCACTGTAAAATCAGATGAATTACAGCAAAAGATCGTTCTGCTGAAAACACAACTAACGGGAAAAAGTCCGGAGGAATATGAAAGTCTTGCAGCTGAAATGCAATCACTGAATGATGAGGTAAAATCATTGTCATCTGCTGCAGAAGTTTCCGGAGTCATTGTGGAAGCGTTACCAATGCAATCCGAATTGGATGATTTGCAGAAGACAATCGTTCACAACAAAGAAGAGAAGATGAAGACAGCGAAAATCCAAAAAGAAATCGAGGACAGCATTGCCTTGATGGAGCCGGAATTGCGAGATCTGAAACGTTCCATGGATCCAGCACTACTGAATCAACTTCCTTGGTCGGAACGATTCAAATTCCTCTCTGCTTTGCGAGAAAAACTGAAAGATTATCACGCGCAACTTGGAACTAAAAAACAACAAGCTGCCACCACTAATGTTTCAATTGAACAGCGAACGATTCCATTTGAACAGGAACTTGACCAACTTTTGAATTTTATTGACAGTGAAGAATTGCGGGGTAAAGAAGAAGCCGACAAGTGTTTATCCAATTTCGAAAATCAAGTTGCTTTGTTAGATCAACAGTTGGTTGATTTGCAACATGGAATGGAAATGCTTAATGTCTTAAACCTTGGCCAGCAAGTCGATGTATTGGAAAGAACCTTGGATAAATTGTCCGGATTACAAGAACAGTTGAAGCCGGTTAAAGCCGAAGGTGAACAGTTGAATAAAGTGGATAGAGTTTTGGAAGTTGAAGGCGAAGCCACACTTCTGCAAAATGATCTGAAACCATATTTGACCAATCTGCACAATCAACAAGTTACCCTGGCTCAAGATCTTCGCAAGAAACTTCACGAAAGCAAAGTTTTGCTTCAAAACATAGAAAACAACTTAGACCAAACAGTTTTGTCGAATCAACCATTGGATGTCCAAATTCAAATGCTAAAAGATTCGTCACAAAATTTAGCAAACACAGCGCCTATCCTTGACTCGATTTTGGTTGAATCGCAAATAATTGGCAAGCCAATGCACGATGAGGTCGATGAAATCAAACAATCTGCTTTGAACTTACAAAAAACCATCGATTCGTCTTTACCAACACGTTTGAAAGATCAAGAAGAACTGACCAATTCGATTAATAAAACAGTTTTCGAATTGGAATCAGTACTGAACGACGGAAGAGTGTTACTGGCTAACAGTTTACCAAGCCCAACTGATGATGTTCAAACAGTAGAAAAGAAAATAGCTGATGCTGGAAAATTTGTTCACGAAATATCGCCGACCATAAAACGCCTAAATGAAAAGTTGATCGCTTCGATTGCAAGCTTTCCGGGCAATACGAGTTTGCAGGACAAATCAGCCAGCTTGCAGAAAGATTCGTCAAACGTCAGCACCGACATTAGCAAGATGCGAAATGGTTTGAAAGAATTGCTCGAAAAGTTAAACAACTTTAACGCGGTAAGCTTCAATGTCGAAAAGGAATTGAACGCCATTGGTTCAGTATTGCACACGCTGAAAGATTCGAAAACGTTGGCAGAGCATCAAAACGCTTTGACGCAAGTCACTGAATTGAAGAAGCGTTTGAAGCTTTTGCACGATATCGAAATTCCACAACTGACTTCGCTGCAATCTCAGCTAGCACCAGAACAACATCGAGACAAAGCTATCTTCTCCGAAAAAAGCCGGTCAAATCTTTCCGATCAGTGTGATGTAAGTTTTATGACTGTTGTTGGTGTCACTAATATCTTGATTTTAAAGTTTTATCCTTTCAAGGCTTTGTCCGTTGAATTGCAAAATCGAATTCATGATGAGGAAACTTCGGCAAATTTACTCCTTCAGCTTTTGACTTATTTGACAGAAATCGCGGCAAAAGTTGGTGCCAAGTCAGACACGAAAGGCACTTTGGCAGAAATAAATGAAAGAAAAGCAGCTTTGGAAGTAAGCAAAGGATGGAAAATGCTTTTGAAATTGAAATTTTAAGTGTTTGTTTGTTTTCAGTCTTTGCTTGATGATCTAAAATCACAAGAGAAAAATTTGAAATTCCTGGAATCGAAAGTCGAACCCTCTGCTTATTTGGATGCTCAACAACAATTTTCCAAGGTTTTGGATAAATGCCAGTCGTCGTTGGATCATTTCACTCAACTGAAAAACGCCTGGAAAGAGTACGAAACGGAAAAAGCCAGTTTCGAAAACGTTTTGAAGCGAACAAATTCCAATTTGCAACATCTATTGGAACATTCCATCGACTTGAATGAAAAAGCCGCTGCATTGGAGGTTAGTTTGGATGATGTGCTCTCTGAAACATTTTCGCCAACAGGTTTATTGTAGGGTATATCTAACGAGCTAAACAAAGCGAATGATGATTTCACAAACCTTGTGAATTTGGCTGACAATGTCTGCATGTTGAGTTACACAAATGAGCCGCAGCAAGAAATTGGAAAAATTAAATCTGATCAACAGCGCTTGATGGAAGAAGTCCAAGTACACAATGAACAAACTAAATCTCGTTCGATTCATGTCTCAACATTTTTTATGTTTTTCAGAAAGCTTTCGTGGATGTGAAGAATAAACAAGAAACCGAATCGCAGTTGGCCAATTTGGAAAACTTGTTCAAGATTTGGCTGCAAAAAACGCAGCAAATCGTTTCCGAAGCCAGTGACATAACGGGTAATCACGAACGAACAACTGACTCGCTTCAAAAATTACGAGTAAGTTTTAATTAACAAAATATTCTGTTAATTTGTTTTTTAATTGGCCTTATTTTAAGGCTGTGAAAGACGATTTACCTTATGGAAAACAACTGTTGACTGACTTGCGTGTTCTACTGAAACAGTCACCCGCCAAGTTCGTCTCCTTTGAAAAGAGTTTCGCGTTGTTTAAAGATCAGTTCAACGAGGTGTTGTCGATCGTCGAAGGTTGCGATGTCATGTGGCTCGAACTTGCCGATAGACAGCAAACTTTCATGGACTGGCTCGCAAAATCTGAGGAAACTTTGAATGTCTTGCTTCCGAAATCAGATGATAAACAAGCTTTGCTAAAGGTATGATAGTTTGCTTGCACTATGAAGATTTAGCACATCTGATTTGTTTATTTTATCCTTAGACATTACAAAGAGAAATAAAAAAGAATGAAGAACCTTTGGAACTCCTGGAAGCCACGTGCAGTGAATTGATTTTCTACTGTGGTCCTCAAATTGAACAAAAGCAAGTCGAAGATTGTCGCAAGCGATATGAAGCATTGAAGGCCGGACTCAAGGTTTGAGACACAACATTGAATTCTTTATGTTGTCATTGGATGTATTTTCATTTGGGTTTATTTGCAGAATGGATTAACTGTACTGGCAGCAAAATCTGATGTTAAAGAGCAGCTGAATAGTCTGAAAAAAGAATTCGAAGAATGCAAGTCAGATGAAGTTGAAGCCCAAAATCAGCCGACTCAGTTGAAAGTCAACATATTGAGTCGAATACTGGGGACCCTGAACGAAATCTCATCCAAACTTGAGAAAGTTCGTCCTGTATGTGAGCAAAATAAACTTCCAGAAATTGAAGATTTCGTCAAGTTGAATGGCGATATTGAAGAAAGAAAGAAACAGTTTGAAAATCAAATCGTGGAGATCAAACACGAAATGGAAAAACTTCAACAAGATAAAGCCGCCATGTCCGAACAGTTGAAACAAGATTTTGCGAAGCTCACGCAAAATTTCAACGACCTAAAAGCGAAAGTCGAGCCCAAACAGTTGGACAGTAAAAATTTGGGAGAAAAAATAAACATTTTGGAAACATCCATCGTTGCTTTAACCGAAATGCACTCGGCCGTGGACCTGTTGAGCCAAAAGGCGAAACCAGTTGGGTTCAAAGTTCCATCATTGGCGAAAGATATTGATTCACTGAAAAAATCCATTGAGAAAAAGCTGGCTGAATTGCGAAAGCTGCAAAAACAAACAGCAGAAAAACATCAAGATCGACTTACAAAGGTAAAAGAAAAAATACGAGACGCTGAAAACAAATCAAAACCAGAAGCGTTGATCGAATATCCGCTGCTAGCGGATAAAGAACAATTGTTGGAGCAGCTCTATGTAAATTTGTCCCCATGGGAAAATGAATTGGTGGAGACTCAAAACGAAAGTGCCAGCATCGGCGCGCCTTTAGACAAGCAAGTTAATAACTTGCACGACGAACTGAAACAAATGCTTGATGTGTTGAATGACAAGCTCGACGTTGTCAGAAAGGAAAAACAAAATCGTGAAAAAGAGCGCAAAGATAAGGAAGATAAAATTCGTCAAAATTTGGAAGGTTTGGCGAAAGAGTTGCAGGACTTGAAACAATCTTTCGATCTGGAATCATTGAAGCAGCTGCCACTTGATCAAAAGATAAATGTTGCTGAACAAGTTTTTGATAAAGTGAAAACATTGCATCGAAATTTGGACCAACTTCAAGCACAATCGGACAACTTTGAGTCGTCGGAAGACCTGAAAAAGGAATTGTTCAATGCATGGACTCTTCTACGAGACTTAGAAATCAACGTCAATTTCGCTAAAGATGAAGCTAAAGTTCAGCAGGAAACTTTGGTAAAAGCTGAAAATGAACGAAAGCTAGTGGAAGCAAAACTATCGGCAGATGTAGACAAATTAAAACAAGAAATCAACATGCTGAAAAAACAGTTGGATCCTGCAACTTTGGCTAAAATACCTGCCAATCAACGACTCGTTTTGTTGTCAACATTAATGAGCAAATTGCGAGATTTGCGGGAAAAATTACAACAGTCTATGAATGAATCTGCTCAGTTGAATATTCCAACAGACCATCTGGCGAAGATGGAAGATGACTTGACCAAATTGGAACAAAGTGCTCATCAAACAAAATTGGAATGCGAGAATCAGATTGCTGCTGAAGAACAGGAAAAACAAAAGACCCAGCAAAACATAAAGTCGGAAGTCGACGACCTTCAACGAGAAATCGATGATGTGAAAGCGAAAATGGATCCGAAGTATTTGGCCAGCATACCTTGGTCGAAGAGGTTGGGATTTTTGAAGGAATTGTGGGAAAAACTGAAAGCCCTGTTGGCTAAACTTGCACTGAAGAAAAAAGAAGCTGAAATTGCTGGTGTTGTTGTTCCAACAGAAACTTTGGTTAAACTCAATGATGACTTACAGACTCTTACCGGAATTGTGGAAAAAGAACACCAAGACGCAGAAGTAAAAGTTCAAGAGCAAGAAAAAGAATTCACAGTGAAATCTGATGAATTGCAACAAAAAATTGTTTTGCTGAAGACTCAATTAGCTGGCAAAAGTCCCGAAGAATATGAAAGTCTTACAACTGAACTTCAGTCGCTGAATGATGATGTAAAATCATTGTCGTCAGCTGCAGAAGTATCTGGAGTCGTCGTGCATGCATTACCCTTGCAAGCCGATTTGGAGGAGTTAGAAAAAGAAATTGCCAAAAACAAAGAAGAAAAGCTTAAGATAGCGAAACTCCAGAAAGAATTCGAGGACAGCATTTCTTCATTGGAGCCTGAATTGCGAGATGTGAAACGATCCGCAGATCCAGCATTACTTAACCAAATGCCATGGTCGGAAAGATTCAAATTCCTCACTGCATTGCGCGAGAAACTAAATGAATACTTGGCACACATAGGAAACAAAAAACAAGAAGCTTCTGCTGCTAACGTGGTGATTTATAAACAAACTGATCCATTGGAACTATACATTCAAGACCTGTTGAAATTTGTCAACGGAGAAGAGTTAAGAGGAAAAGAAGAATCCGATAAATCTTTATCCGATTTTGAAAACAAATTAAATGCGATGGAACAACAGTTGGTTGATTTGAAACGTGGCACTGAAGTGCTGAACACGCTGAATCTTGGGCAGCAAGTCAACATCATCGAAAGAACACTGGACAAACTGTTTGATTTGCAAGAACAGTTGAAACCCATTAAAGTCGAAGGCGATTCTTTGAATAAATCCGACAGAGTTTTGATGTTGGAAGGTGATGTGTTGCTATTGCAAAATGATTTGAAGCCTTACCTGAGTAACCTACACAATGAACAAGTTAATTTTGCTCAAGACCTTCGCAAAAAACTTCACGAAAGCAAAGTTTTGGTTCAAAACATTGAAAACAACTTGGATCAGGCGGTTCTGTCGAATAATCCATTAGATGTCCAAATACATATTTTGAAAGATTCGCAAGTGAACCTTATAAATTCAATACCGATCGTTGATTCCATTTTGGCAGAATCTTTAACTATCGGCAAGCCGATGAATGATGAAGTCAATGAAGTCAAACAGTCAGCTTTGAACTTAGAAAAAACGATAGAGGCCTCGTTGCCAATTCTGTTGAAAGAACAAGAAGAACTGAGCAATTCGATTAACAAGACAGTTTTCGAATTGGAATCGATGTTGAATGAAGGAAAAGTTTTGCTGGCAAACAGCTCACCATTGCCAACAGATGATGTTCATGTAGTCGAAAAGAAGTTGGCTGACAGTGACAAATTTGCTCATGAAAAGGCACCAGCTATCAAACAACTCACTGAAAAATTGATTGCTTCCATTGGTAGCTTTCCCAGCAATGCAACTCTGCAAGACAAGGCGGCCGGTCTGCAAAAAGATTCTACAGGTGTGAATTCAGATATCAGCAAATTGCGAAACTTGCTCAAAGCGTTGCTCGAGAAGTTAAACAACTTCGACAAAATCAGCTTGGATGTCGAAAAAGAACTGAACGACGTCGGATCTGTGTTGCACAAGTTGAAAAATTCCAAGTCTTTGCCTGAACATCAGCAAGCCTTGGCTCACGCCAACGAATTGAAGAAACGTTTGAAACTTGCACAAGAAATGCAAATTCCTCAATTGGTTGCATTGCAACAAGATTTATCCCCAGAACAACATCAAAACAAAGCAGCGTTCAGTGAAAACAGTTCAAAGGATCTGTCCGTCCAATGCGATGTAAGCGTTCATGGTGTGCTATCTTCTCTCCGCCTTTATGGGAATTTGTTTTTTGTGTAGGGTTTGATACACGAATTGGAAAACAAAATTCGCGATGAAGAATCGTCGGCGAATCTGCTGCAACAACTTTTAGCATATCTGAAAGAAATTTCTGCTAAAGTTGTTGCCAATTCAGACGCCAAAGGCACTTTGGCAGAAATCAGCGAAAGAAAAGCTGCTTTGGAAGTATGAAATGATTTTGTGTATTTTATATTAAAACGTTTAGCCTTTATTTGTTTTTTAGTCATTGCTTGACGATTTGAAATCGCAAGAAAGAAATCTGAAATTCTTGGAATCGAAAGTCGAACCATCGGCTTACTTGGAAGCGCAGCAAAAGTTTGCAATTGTTTCGGATCAATGCCAATCCTCGCTTGATCATTTCACTCAATTGAAAAATGCTTGGAAAGAATACGAAACGAAAAAAGCTGGTTTTGAAAACCTTCTTCAGCAAACAAATTCCAACTTGCAGCATCTTCTGGAACATCCAGTCGATTTTAATGAGAAAATTTCTGCTTTAGAAGTAATCTTAGCCTGCTACGCAGAGAAATGTTTTTTGCAATTGGCTAATGAAAATATTTTTTCAGTCTTTATCCGGTGAACTGAACAAAGCGAATGACGATTTCAACAGTTTGTCGCATTTGGCTGACAATGTTTGCGCGTTGAGTTTCACCACTGAACCACAGCTGGCTGTTGACAAACTGAAATTGGACCAGCAAAATCTACATGAGCAACTTGAAGTAAAAAAGGACAGTTTATCATTTCAGAGGTTATTGACTATAATATTTTTCGTTTTCTAGAACGCATTTGCGGATGTTAAAAATAAAAAAGAAGCCGATTCTCAGTTGGCTAATTTGGAAAATTTGTTCAAGGTTTGGCTGCAAAAAACGCAGCAAATCGTTTCTGAAGCCAGCGATATCACTGGCAATCACGAACGAACAACTGATTCGCTTCAAAAACTACGAGTAACTATTATGCACAAAATTATGCTGTTGATTTGTTTTTATAACCATTATTATTTTAAGGCTGTGAAAGATGATTTGCCTCATGGAAAACAGCTGCTGGTTGACTTGCACGCTTTATTGAAGCAATCTCCAGCGAAAATAGCTTCGTATGATAAAAGCTTCGCTCTATTCAAAGATCAGTTCAACGAAGTTTTGTCCATCGTGGAGGGATGTGACGTGATGTGGCTAGAACTAGCCGATAGACAACAAACTCTCATGGACAGCCTTAGCAAATGTGAAGAAACGTTGAACATCTTGCTACCAAACTCGGATGACAAACTAGCTTTGTTGAAGGTAAATTATTAAAAATGACCTTGTAAGTGAACAGCTTTTTTGATAAACATTTTTTCATTAGACTGTACAAAGAGAAATCAAAAAGAATGAAGAACCGTTGGAACTGTTGGAAGCAACTTGCAGCGAATTAATTTTCTACTGCGGTCCTCAGTTGGAACAAAAACAAGTCGAAGACTGTCGCAAACGATACGAAGCCTTGAAAACTGGACTCAAAGTTTGTGAAATCTCAAATTTCATTTAAGAAGAGTAGGCAGTACAAATTTTGTTTGTTGTTTCCTTAAGAATGGATTGACTGCAGTTGCGGCGAAAATGGAAGTCAACGACCAACTGAATAATCTTCAAAAAGATTTTGATGAATGCAAATCTGAGGAAAATGAATCTGCAAATCAGCCAACTCAGTTGAAAGTCAACATACTGAGCCGTATTTTGGGAAATTTGAATGACATTTTGGCTAAAATGGATAAGATTCGTTCCATGTGTGAACTCCATAAACTTCAATCCGAAATCGTAGTTTGCGCAAAATTGAACAGCGACGTCGATGAAAAGAAGAAACTTCTGGAAAATCAAATTGCGACGATTAAACTTGAAATGGAGCAACTACAGCAGGACAAAACCGCCATGTCTGAACAATTGAAACAGGATTTTGCCAAGATGACGCAAAATTACAATGAGATAAAGGCGAAAGTTGATCCGAAGCAGATCGACAGCAAAAAGGTGGGAGAGAAGCTCAACGTTTTGGATGGTGCAACCACTTCGTTAGCCGAAATGCATTCAGCTGTAGATTTATTGAGCCAAAAAGCAAAACCCGTCGGTTTCAAGGTTCCATCGTTGGCCAAAGATATAGATTCATTGAAAAAATCTGTCGACAAAAAACTAGCTGAATTACGAAAGCTGCAAAAGCAAGCTTCCGAGAAACTTCAGGAAAGGCTTACGAAGGTAAAAGAAAAAATTCGAGATGCTGATTCCAAATCAAAACCGGAAGCGTTGATCGAATATCCATTGCTGGCTGATAAAGAACAACTGTTGGATCAGCTTCACATAAATTTATCCCCATGGGAAAATGAATTGACGGAGATTCAAAATGAGAGTGTGAACATTGGTGCGCCTTTGGACAAACAAGTTAACAGTTTGCACGATGAACTGAAACAAATGCTCGATTCGCTGAATGATAAATTGGATGTAATCAGAAAGGAAAAACATAATCGTGAACTAGAGCGAAAAGATAAAGAAGACAAAATTCAACAAAATTTACAACAGTGGGCTACCGATCTGGGCGACTTGAAACAAACGTTCGATCCAAATTTGTTGAGCCAAACGCCGCTCGATCAAAAGATACAGTTCACTGAACAAGTTATTCCACAATTGAAAATAGCGCGTCGAAATTTGGACCAACTTCAAACTCAAATCGACCGTTTCGAATCGTCTGACGACTTAAAAAATGAACTAGCTGCTGCTTGGGCGCTTTTACGAGACTTTGAAACCAACGTCAATTCTGTAAAAGCTGAAGCAAAAGTTCAGTCTGAAACATTGGTGAAAGCTGAAAATGAGAAAAAGGCTGCAGAAGCAAAATTGGCAGGGGATGTTGACAAACTGAAACAAGAAATCAGCACGCTGAAGAAACAGTTGGACCCTGCAACTTTGGCTAAAATTCCCGCAGATCAACGGCTAATTTTATTGTCGACTTTATGCAGCAAATTGCAAGATCTGCAGGATAAATTAAGTCGTGTTTCAAATGAGTCTACAAATTTGAATGTACCCACTGACCATTTGGTGAAGTTAAAAGACGACTGGAAGAATTTGGAGCAAATAGCAAATAAAACAAAAACTGAATGCGAAAATCAACTTGCTGCTGAAGAACAAGAAAAGCGAAAGGCTCAGCAAAGCCTAACTTCAGAAGTAGATGATCTTCAACGAGAAATCGATGACGTCAAAGCGAAAATGGATCCGAAATATCTGGCTAGCATCCCTTGGTCGAAGAGGTTGGGATTTTTGAAAGAACTCTGGGAAAAACTGAAAATTTTGATGGCTAAACTTACACAAAAGAAAAAAGAAGCTGATGTCGCCGGCGCTGTCCTTCCCGCTGATACTTTGGTGAAGATCAACGATGACTTGCAAGATCTGTCCGGCATTGTGGAAAAAGAACATCGTGTTGCAGAAGAGAAAGTTCAAGAACAGGAAAAAGACTTCACTGTTAAATCTGATAAATTGCAACAAGAAATTGTTTTGATAAAGTCGCAATTAACTGGTAAAAGTCCCCAAGAACTTGAAACTTTGACTGTTAAAATGGAAACCTTGAATGATGAGTTGAAGTCGTTATCGTCAGAAGCTGAAGTTTCTGGTGTCGTTGTAGAAACACTACCACTGCAAGCTGACTTGGAAGATTTGAAAATCAAACTTCGCGATGAAAAAGAACATTTGCTAAAGACAAAGGCGGAGAATGAAAGAAAGAGTGCTGAAGCAAAAGTTTCCGCAGAAGCAGATAAAATAAAACAGGAAATAGATGCACTGAAGAAACAATTGGATGCGGCCAGCTTAGCTAAGAAGCCCGCTAAAGATCGACTCGGTTTCTTGACTGATTTCAAGAATAAATTACAAGACTTGCTGGAAAGATTGAAACATGTTTCGAATGAATCTGCTTCTTTAAATATTCCAGTGGACGACTTATTGAAGATTCAAGATGACTTGAATAACTTGGAACAAAGTGCTAATCAAGCACAATCAGATAGTGAAAAACAAATAGCTGCTGAAGAACAGGAAAGACAAAATGCTCAGCAAAGCATAACTTCCGAAGTGGATGACATTCAACGAGAAATTGATGAAGTCAAAGCGAAAATGGATCCAAAATATCTGGCTAGCATTCCTTGGTCAAAACGTTTGGGCTTTTTGAAAGAACTGTGGGCAAAGTTGAAAGCTTTGCTAGCAAAACTTGCGCAAAAGAAAAAAGAAGCCGACGTCGCTGGAGTTGCTGTTCCAGCTGAAACTTTGGTTAAAATCGATGCTGACTTGCAAAGTCTATCTGTCATCGTAGGAAAAGAGCAAAGTGTTGCAGCAGAAAAAGTTAAAGAGCAAGAAAAAGAAATCGTTGTAAAATCTGATCAGTTGCAACAGAAGATCGTCTTGATTAAGACTCAATTAACTGGAAAAAGTCCTGAAGAATTTGAAATTCTTCAATCCGAAGTGCAGTCATTGAATGATGAATTGAAAACTCTGTCTTCAGCTGCTGAAGATTCCGGTCTTGAAGTTCAGGTACTACCAAAACAATCCGATTTGGACGACTTGGCAAGAGAAATCAAGCAGAGCAATGAAAAGCACCTTGCAACATTGAAAATCCAAAAGGAAATAGAAAGCAGCCTTGCGACAATGGAACCTGATTTGCGAGATCTGAAACGTTCCATAGATCCAGCATTGCTCAACAAAATGCCATGGTCCGAACGTTTCAAATTTCTTTCTGTGTTGCGCGACAAATTGAATGGATACTTGACACAAATTGGAAAGAAAAAGCAAGAAGCAGCTGCAGCCGATGTTTCGATTGAACAACAAACAAATCCGCTGGAACAATTCATTCAAGAACTGCTGAAGTTTGTTAATGGAGAAGAGTTGCGAGGACAGGAAGAAGCCAACAAGTCCTTAGCCGATTTTGAACACCAGTTGAATTTAGTGAACCAACAGGTGGCCGATTTGAAATGTGGAATGGAAGGGCTGAATGCGTTAAATCTCAGTCAGCAAGTCAACATAATAGAAAAAACACTCGACAAACTCTCCAACTTGCAAGAACAGTTGAAACCTGTTCAAGCATCAGGCGAATTGTTGAATCAAGTCGACAGAGTCAAGCAAGCCGAAAGCGACGTCTTGCTACTGCAAAACGACCTGAAACCTTATTTAACTTCCCTCTACAACCAGCAAGTCTCATTAGCTCAAGACCTGCGCAAAAAGCTTCACGAAAGCAAAGTTTTAGTCCAAAACATCGACAAAAAGTTGGATAAAACGGTTTTATCGAATCAGCCGTTGGATATCCAAATACAAATTTTGCAAGATTCACAGAAGGACTTGACCAATTCGACGCCTGTTCTCGATTCCATCCGAGCTGAGTCCCAAACAATTGGTAAGCCGATGAATGACGAGGTCGATGAAATCAAACAATCAGCTGCGAACATTCAAAAAGCGATCCAGTCCTCGTTGCCGGGTCTCTTGAAAGATCACGAAGAATTGAACAAATCAATCGATAAAACCATATCTGATTTGGAAGCCATTATTCAAGAAGGACGTGTTTTGTCTGATAACAACGCACCAATGGGAAGCGATAACGCCCAAGCTATCGAAAAGAAAATTGCCTCATGCGAAACGTTCATCCAACAAAAAATCCCAACAGTCAAACAGCTCGCTGAGAAATTGATGACTTCAGTTGCAAGCTTCCCTGGAAATGCGAATCTCCAAGAAAAAACGGCCAGTTTGCAGAAGGACTCTGTAAATGCTACTTCCGACTTTAGCAAGCTGCGAATTTTGTTGAAAGCCTTACTGGACACACTCAATAAGTTCAACAAAATCAGCCTGAATGTCGAAAAGGAACTGAACAAAATCGGCTCCACTCTACCGAAGCTGAAAGAATCCAAAACATTGCCCGAACATCAGAAGGCTTTGGCGCAAGCGCTCGAATTGAAAAAACATTTGAAATTCGTCCAAGATGTTGAAATTCCTCAACTGATCGCGCTGACACCTGACTTGTTTTCGGAACAACATCAAAACAGAGCTATTTCCTACGAAGATAGTTCGAAAAATCTTTCGGATCAGTGTGATGTAAGTTTAGGTTTTATGATTTTAACAATTTATCTAATGACTTGCTCGATTTGTAGGCCTTCATAAATGAATTGGAAAACAAAATTCGCGATGAAGAATCATCAGTGAATTTGCTGCAACAACTTTTAACGTATCTGAAAGAAATTTCTGCGAAAATAGCTGCCAAGTCGGATGCCAAAGGTACTTTGGCAGAAATCAGTGAAAGAAAAGCAGCTTTGGAAGTAAGGAATGGTTTCGTGCCTTGTTAACTACAAAATTTTATTTAATTGTTGATTTGTTTCCAGTCTTTGCTTGACGATTTGAAATCGCAAGAAAGAAACTTGGACTTCTTGGAATCGAAAGTGGAACCGTTGACTTACTCCGATGCTCGGCAAAAGTATAGATCCGTTTTGGATAAATGTCAAGCGGCGTTGGACCATTTCACTGAACTGAAGAATGCGTGGAAAGAATATGAAACGAAGAAAAACAGTTTGGAAACACTTTTACAGCGAACAAATTCAAACCTGCAACACCTTTTGGAACCTTCTGTTCATTTGAACGAGAAAGCTTCTGCTTTGGAGGTTAGCTGAATTTTAAAAATGTCTTTGTATTTAGCGGCATAAGGAAAATGTTAGTAATTTCAGGGGTTGTCCAATGGACTAAAGCAAGCAAATGGCGATTTCGACACTCTGTCAAATTTGGCCGATAACGTCTGCGCCTTGAGTTTCACAACAGAACCTCAAAATGATATTGGCAAATTGAAATTGGATCAAAAACAGTTGTTGGAACAAGTTGAAGTACGAAAGCTTAATTTAGCTTGTTCATTTCATTGAAATTATGACGAATGTTTTTTCATATAGAGTGCACTTGCCGTTGCGAAGAATAAAAAAGAAATGGAATCGCAATTGGCTGATACAGAGAACTTGTTCAAACTTTGGCTGCAAAAAACGCAGCAAATCGTTTCCGAAGCCAGCGATATCACAGGAAGTCACGAACGAACAAATGAGTCACTTCGAAGGCTAAGAGTGAGTCCAAAACAACCATCAGTTGTGTTATAACTAGTTTCCTAATTGTTTCACATCCTCAGGCTGTAAAAGAAGATTTGCCTCACGGAAAACAACTACTGGCTGATTTGAAGTCGTTGCTTAAGCAAAATCCTTCGAAATTCGCTTCGTACGAAAAGAGCTTTTCGTTGTTCAAAGATCAGTTCAACGAAGTTTTGTCCGTTGTCGAGAGTTGCGATGTTATGTGGTTGGAACTTGCAGAACGACAGCGAACATACGGCGATTGGCTCAACATTTGCGAAGATACACTGAACGTTGTTCTTCCAAATACGGATGAAAAGCTATCATTAATAAAAGTCGGCGGATGAATTACCAAGCAAAAATTACAAATTTGCATTCATGTTTTGCGTTTTATTTAGACTATCCAAAGAGAAATCAAAAAGAACGAAGATCCATTAGAATTATTGGAAGCAACTTGCAGCGAACTAATTTTCTACTGCGGACCGCAAATAGAACAAAAGCAAGTTGAAGACTGTCGCAAACGATACGAAGCTTTGAAGAATGGACTTCAAGTAAGTCAAAAAAAATACTTCATCATTGCCATGTCATGACAGTCTTTTTGTTTCAGAATGCTTTAACTGCGTTCGCAGCGAAAATGGAAGTCCAAGAACAACTAAATAACCTGAACAAAATCTATGAAGAAGGAAAATCAGATGAAATCGAAGCTGCAAATCAGCCAACCCAGCTAAAAGTCAACGTGCTTAATCGCATTTTGTCTCAGCTGAACAACGTTTCGTCGAAAATTGAGAAAATTCGACCGCTTTGCGAACAACACAAGCTCGGCGAAATTCAAGATTGCGTTCTATTGAATAGCGATGTCGACGAAAGGAAAAGAGCTTTGGAAAATCAAATCTTGGAAATTAACCAACACATGGAAAAACTGCAGCACGATAAAGCTGGTTTATCCGAACAGCTGAAGCAAGACTTTGCCAAACTAACGCAAAATTTCAACGACATTAAGGCGAAAGTTGATCCGAAACAGTTGGACAAGAAGAACTTGGGAGAAAAAATTAGCACTTTGGACAATGCCGCCACTGCATTGTCCGAAATGCAATCTGCTGTTGTTTTGTTGACCGAGAAGGCAAAATCGGTTGGCTTCAAAGTTCCATCGTTGACCAAAGATTTAGATTCTTTGAAAAAGGCGACGGACAAGAAGTTGGCTGATTTGCACAAGCAGCAAAAACAAACTTTGGAGAAACTTCAAGAACGACTAATGAAAGTCAGAGAGAAAATCAGAGACGCTGATAACAAATCAAAACCAGAAGCATTGATCGAATATCCAGTGCTTGCTGATAAAGAACAATTGCTGGATCAACTTCATGTGAATTTAACCCCGTGGGAAAACGAGCTTGACGATATCCAAGCAGAGTCCGCTGCATCTGGTTCAACGTTGGACAAGTCAGTGGCTGTTTTGAAGGATGACCTTAAGCAAACTCTGGACTCGATCCATGATAAGTTGGAGCTGATAAGAAATGAAAAACAAAATAGAGACATCGAAAAAGCAGCGAAAGAATTCAAACTTCGCCAAGATTTGGATAAAATATTAAACGATATGCCGCTTTTACTTCAGTCCTTCGATCCAAATTCATTGAATCAACTGACACCAGAAGAAAGATTTGCCGCCACTGCTGAACTTCAAAAACGCATGGAAGCAGTGAATCGAAGTTTGGATCAACTCAAGGCTGAGAGCGATGCAATTGAAGCATCGGACGACATCAAAACTGCTATATCGTCAGCTCAAGCGGATTTGAAAAAACTGAAAACTGATGTCAATCTGGTAAGAAATGATGCCAAGGCTCAACAGGAAAATTTGCAAAAATCAGCTAATGAAAAGAAGGCTGCTGAAGAAAAACTGGATGCAAACATCAATGAGCTAAAACAGGAAATCAAAGTGTTGCAGAAACAGTTGGATCCAGCTACTTTGGCTAAAATACCCGTACATCAGAGGATGACATTGTTACCCAGTTTATTCAACAAACTAAAAGATCTGTGGTCCAAGTTAAATAGTGTTTCAAGCGATGCCGATCCTAGCAGACTGTCGAACATTCACGACAACTTGAAGAATTTGGAAGCAATTGCTAATCGGGCTCAACTCGATGCCGAGAACGAATTTGCTGTCGAAAAACAAGAACAGCAGAAAACGGGTCAACAGCTAACGTCTGATGTTGATGATATTCAAAAGGAAATCGACGATGTCAAATCGAAAATGGATCCGAAGTATTTAGCCAGTATTCCTTGGTCCCAAAGGATGGGATTTTTGAAAGAACTGTGGGAGAAAATGAAACAACTGTTAGCTAAACTAGCGATGAAGAAAAAGGAAGCGGAAGTTGCCGGTGTTGAAGTACCGTCTGAAGTTATTGTAAATGCCGATGATCAATTGCAAAATCTGCAAGGAATTGTCGAAAAAGAACAACGAAACGCTGAAGAAAACGTGAAGCAGCAGCAGAAAGAATTCGCTGTCAAGTGCGACCAAATAAAGAAAAAATTAAATCCGCTCAAGTCTACTAAACTAGCTAAAAAGAGTCCCGAAGAACTGCAAGCTTTACGAAATGAAGTGCAACATTTGGCTGAGCAATTAGACTTTATATTAGCGGATGCACAACAATCCGGCTTGGATGTATCAGCCACATCGTTGCCATTGCAGAAAGATTTGCAAGATTTCAAAAAGACGCTTGACGAAAAGTTGACTAAATTTACCGAAGAGCAAGAGTCCAAGCGAAAACAAAACTTGTCTGAAACTAACATAAAGTTAGACGAAATCGACGAAATCCTAAATCAAATCGGCGCAAAATTAACAACTGCTAAAATCGCGAAATCCACATCTGAGCAGATCGCCATTTTGGAACCCATTGGTAATACCTTACAGAATTTGGACAATACAACGTTACCAAATTTGAGCCGATCCGTGAAAAGCGTCGGCGGTTCCGAAGAAAGGTTAAATCATGTCCAAGACAGGATCGATAGTTTATCCAAACAACATAAAGTAAGAAAAACAAATTTCTTGAAACTTTAGTATAACCTCCGGTATACAAGCAATGCCAAATACAACCTCAAAAATAGGCACTTTATTAAAATTGTTCATTTTTAATTCAAAAAACAAATATAACGCGCAGAATATAGAGAAATATATCGAATTCATTAATTTTACTTTGTAATTTCGTTCTTAAACGTAATCGCCATCTTTTTGTTTCCCATGCACATTTTCGAGCGCGCGCACTGATTTGTTACGCGCTGCAATTTGATATAGGAAATTCGAGTTCGCGCGCGGGAAAAAAACAATAACAATGTGAAACTCAATTTTGCTGCTCTTGCAATAACTGTATTAGTAACGTTACTCTTATAAGCGAGACAAAACAAATTTACTGTGTTCAAAATATTTTTAGCTCTTTTATTGTTATTTAACATATTTTGTAGGATTTAATGGATGTAGCGCAGGCTGAAGAAAATCTAACCAAAGAGTTCATTTGTTTGTTGGATTGGGTATCGGAAAAGTGCAAAAAAATACCAACCGATGCAACCGGAACAAAAAGTTCAGTCGAAAAACGAGCACAGTTGATCAAAGTAAATATTTGATTGTTGTTTTATTCACAATGCACATTAATATTAAAAATGAAGCAATAATTTTGTTTTTAAAGGACTTGCTTGACCAATGCAGTAAAAAAGATCCGGATGTCGAGAAAATCAAGAAGAAACTCGACGAAAAGCGACGAGACGATTTGTCGACGCATTGGAACAACTTTTTGAACATCTTGAAAGCGAATTCGGACAAATTCGACGACATAGTTCAACTGTGGGCGAATTTCGATGAAAATATCTCGTCGTTCAGCAATGACGCCAACGAATTCGAGGCGAAAATCAAAAAGATCAAGAAGATCAAAAATCTCGATGAACGATCAAAAGAAGCCAATGTAAGTTCGCCTTCGAAAAATCGGACTTTATTGTGTTGTTGTTTTTTTACAAGAAAATTTGTTTTTCAGGCTCTGAAAAATGACATCGCTGCACAGCAAGATGCCCTGAATCTGATTGGCGAAGATGCTCAAATGTTGGCCGAACTTAGTAAAACATCCGAGCCGACTGATAAATGGGAAAAAGTGAACAAACGGTTTGAAATCCTCATATCAGAACTTGAAGTAAATTACTGGCACTTCAAAATAACAAGCTGCAACTACAAGCTTTGTTTTTTTTTCAGTCACAGCCATCAGCAGTTCCAAAAGAAGCACCTGAAAAAGTTGAAAAACAAACTGTCTTGCTCGATGAGCCCGACTCTTCAGCAAGAACCGAAATTTTACCTCTGCCCCGATCAGTGACACCGAAGGAGCAAAAGAAAAAAGACAAGAAGAAAGCTGGTGAAACCGTGAAGCTTGAACCACCGACGACTGGCGCCGCTGTCGAGGAGGAAGACGATGACATGAGAGAATTGCTGCAAATCTTGGACAACGTTGAACAACAATTATTGCAGACTGAAGAAACGCTGAGAGCTCGAACGCCCACTGGAGCCATGGTGGAAGGAGAACCGAGCGACAAATATGTAAGTGATGACGTCACTAGCTATTTTTAATTTTTGATGCAATCAATGCTGTAAACATCAGTTTTCAGCCCACAACTAGTAAATCGAACTTTATTGCAAAGTCGTTGACTTCTTCTTTTACTTCACCAGTTGATTCTTCTGATTTTTTTCTTAATTAAAAGGTTAATATAGTTTTTGAATCTCAGTATTTTGCAATACTGTATATTAAATGCAATACTTCGTTACGGCTGCATTTTTATCCTAAAAACCTCTTTTGCGAATCTCCGACAAATAGCAAGCTGTACATTGAAAATCGCTTTTTGAGATAACATTTCGCAATGACATGGATCCTTTTTTGGAAGGAAGTCAACCAATCAGAAGCGAATGTCGCGTAAAAATGTCGCTTGAATTCGATCGGCTGAGCGAATTTTTTTTCGAATGTTAACATGAATATCGTCAAAATGTTGCATATTCATGTTTATATTCATATTCATGTTCACACGACGACATTTGAATGCTGCCTTCATGTCGCGTGAATGTCGAATTGAATGTTAACATACATGAAATGCCGTCGTGTGAATCTGAGCTCTTTTTGACTTCGCAACATTTTTGAAAATTGTATTTTTACAGCTCGCTTTGCTGACCGCCTGCAAAACCGCCTGTTCCCTGCTGGAAAACATGCACGCCCGCCGCCTGAAAGATCGCGGCTTGGCCGATTTAGGCGACACCAGCGCTCGTTATCACGGAGTCGTCAGCCGCTGGGAACTCGCCGAAGATCAAGGCACGTTGAAACAACAGCGCTACGAGAAAAATCGCGAAGTTTGGGATGAATACAAGAAATTCCTCGTTGACATGCAAAAATGGCTGAATTCCGTGACGGCCATATATTTTACCGACGAAAACGAACTCGAAGGTCACGAGGACGATTTATCCGTTGATCAGCTTTACGATTTGATTAAAAAACATCGGGTACTAATTTCGTTTCCCTTTTCTGACTTGTTCGATTGTATAGTCGTTTGATTTCGGTACGTTTTTAGAATTTACTGGATTTAATGCAAGAGAGGACCATGATGATGTCGTATCTCAATCGAAATCGTTACATCATTGACGAAAGCCCAGAGTACATCGAGGCGATGATGGTACGATCTCGTATTTTGTTTTCCAATCGTGTCAGAATTGATTTCGCATTTCAGAATGTAAACGATAAATGGCACGCGCTACGCGACAAAATCATTCAGCGACAAAAATGGTTGCAAAAAGTCATGCTGGGCTGGTTGAAAAATCAACAAATGCTGCATGACTTGCTCACTTGCCTGCAATATTTGGAAACGGAAGTGCGCCAACAAGAACCGGTTTATTTGAAAGATTCACCAGCTGTTTTGAAAGAAAAATACTTGAAACTTAGAGTAAGTCATTCATTCAGCATCCAAACAACTGACAGCGATTTGGCAAATCGGATTTTTTTGTTTTAGGAAGTTCTCATCGAACTCGACGCTTTGATTCCTCAACTCGAACAGTGGAAATATGTGCTCGAAGAATTGGACGAATCGAGCACTGGCGTTGTTGATTACAAGCAAATCGACGAAGCCAGCAAACAAGCTAAACATCTTCGTTTGCTCACTTTGGTGTACTTGAAACTGTTGAGCGCCGCCTTGCGCGGTCGCGACGTTGATCACCTTTTGAAAAAGATGAATCTACCTCGAACTGGGTCGCTGCAACTTTCTACCTTAAATCCAAACGACGCCGACCTAGTGAAACTGCTGGATTCGCCGGAATTAGCGTAAGTCAAGACTGATAATTTGTTTTTCAATGACTATGATGCACAAAAATTAATCTATGCTTGCAGCGGCCAAGACATCGAAGTGCCCGATATCGAACCCGAGAGCGAAGAGCCGGAGGCGTTACAACACGAAGGCGAAGCCGCGGCGACGGCGGCGGGACCTACGGACCGACGAAAGTTTATGCGACGCGTTTTGAAAGCTGCCCTGCCGATGCAAGCCTTGCTGGTGCTTTTGCTTGGAGCCGCCTGTTTGGTGCCCCATTGCGACGACAGTTACGCGTGCGTGTTGGCCAACAATTTCGCGCGCTCGTTGCATCCAATGCTTAACTACGTTAACGGGCCGCCGCCGCATTAAACGCGTCGAAAATCGTGAGTTATTTGTGTTCTTTTCATTTTCACATTGTTTATCGAATATTTGGAATTTTTTGTTTTGAAAGCGTGTTATCTCTGTTTGTTTACCCGACTAAGGGTCGTTTATAAAGATCGTGTGTTATCTCTTTGTGAAAGTTTAAAATTTTTTCTGCGCTTTTTTTCCGTTGAAATTTTATTCTTTTTTAGGTTTTTCTTTTTTGTTTTCCCGCGACTAGTTATTTCGGTTGTGCGCCTTTAAAATTTAAGTAGACTTTAGCGAGAAGTAAATTTATATCACAAATTTTTTGTCCTTTTTATCATTCCGTTAGGATTTTTTACGTAGTTTCACAATTTAAAGGAGATTTTGTGAAATTTTTTTGTTAGTTAAATTGTTTTTGAAATTGAAATTTGGTAAACAAATGGAAAAGATTTATTTAGCGTGATATAGTTTTTAGCACCGGTTTAATGAAAATATGTAATCGAAACGCTTCGTTTTGTAATCGCGTTTGGAGATTTTTTTGCTTTATAAAAGTAATTGATGAGTTATAAATATTTACTGACTTTCGAATGTATTAGATTTTGAAACCAACGGAAAGAAAATATGTACTTTGTTGGTTTAAAATAAAAGTTGTTATCAGTTAAGTTATGCTTTGTTTTGATGTATGCAAACAACTTGAAAAAATCCGATTTCATAACCACGTAAAAACCATAGCAAGTGTGAAACAGTAGCAAAAGGGCAAATCAAAGAACAAATAAATAAAAATAAAAATCAAATGAGAAATTGAAAATTTTCGCTTGTTTGAAAGTTTGCGCGAGCGTGTTCGCTCAACATTTCATTTCCATCTCTAATTATCAGAATGCATCGACAACCAGCTTCCTTACAAGGATAGGCTTCTGCAATAATCAAAACCTGACCAATAAAACCAGTTTTCATGAACAAAATAGTACCTCTTTCCACGTCGGTTAGAAATAGAATTTTGCACGGTTCAACTCCGATCGACTGGCTGATAGCAGTGTAACTGTTCGCGTCAGTTTTCATCCCGATGTTAGTGTCGAAATAGCCGGAAATGATCTGCAAACTTGGCAATCATGGATAATTTCATAAAGAGCAAATAACTATGCATTTACTGGTTGTAGGTCACCATAAGGAGTATAAGCGAAGAGAAGTTTTTGAGCTTCAACACTACCGGAAGAGTAGATGAAAATTTTAATACCGTTCTCTGAGAGTTGCTTCAAGACTGGATAAACGTCGGGATATATGCTACAATCGTGCAATTATTTTAAACAAACATTTCTGAAATTTGCTCTAAGCTTATCGTCTACTGTGATTTTATCAGCTTGCATTGATAAGCTTTGCGCCAAATGTGGCCTTGCAGTTGTTTCAAGGCGGTCAATTTTTCGTCCCTGTCCATCCAATGTATGACATTGTGATAAACAGCTTCAATGATTTCAAGCTGATCGCAGCTCTTTTCCGGAATGGCTGACAACAAAGAATCTCCTTTGGCAATTTTTTCAGTCGACTAAAAACAAGAATTTCAACATGCCCAACACATTTAGTGACCATTCCGAGCTCTACCACTTACTAGAACTCTGATTGCATCTATGTCATTTTGCAATTCTTCAGAGTCCCAATTTTTCTCCAGCACCGATCTTACATTGTTGCGAACGTAAGGAAACAAAACATCCTTTGAAATTTGCAATTTATACGTTTTTTTAGAAAAGTAATGGGCATAAATTTATTACTTTCACAAATGTTATTGAAGTAGTTGTTCCTTCGATGTCAAGCAATAAAATATCATCTTTATTCAATTTTTCCATTTTTCAGTGCGACAATTTCGATATTCGATGCATATTTTGTTTCTAAATGACAAACGGCGCCTAAAAGCAGAAAGACCGCAATGCATTCGACTAAAGCGACTTGTTCATTATTTTTACTGGTTTCGTAAAATATTCATACAATAACTTTTTTTATCTTTTTTATCGAGCAAAATCAGCTGTACTTTTATTTGTTCATATCTCAGCTGTAAATTTTTTTAAAAATGCAGCAAAATGCCGCA
This sequence comes from Prionchulus punctatus, assembly GCA_034698125.1. Taxonomy (NCBI): domain Eukaryota; kingdom Metazoa; phylum Nematoda; class Enoplea; order Mononchida; family Mononchidae; genus Prionchulus; species Prionchulus punctatus. The sequence goes on along the minus strand of JAQGBA010000032.1, from coordinate 14,777 downwards.
GGGGTGTAAAATTTGCATAATAAATGTAAATATGTTGTAAAGTGTGACTAAACTTGTTTTTCGCAAGAAAAACAAAAGGCCACACAATATTTTCGTCTAATGGCTCCGGTTACAGCGAAAATTTTAACAGACTTGCTGAAAGATGCTCGTAAAATCATAGCTAAATCAGCTGTGCAAAATGTCTATTGTCGAAAATTCATTATTGGTTTGGGTCAGTGTAAGTAGCTGGCCGCGCAACATTATCGTCCTGTTTTTAGTTTTGTACTTTATCGCGGCTTGTATAGCTAGCTAGCTGAGCTTGATGCTGTTGATCTCCGACTTGATTTTGTTGTTACAGTATACAAGCAAGCTTGTTTCATCAATTGCAGGGAAACATAAAGTGCTGACTCTCGGCAAAATGAAAAACAACCTCGTTGGACGAAAATTTGTAACGGTAAGGCCGCTCAACGAGCAACTGGCCATTGAATCCGGTGCTGAAATGGTTGAAAATTTCATCAGTATGGCGTGTTTGGCAGGATGTGTTCTTGGGATTTATTACATTTTTCCGTATAAGCCATTACATTTTTCTGGCTCTTTTTATACGTTTTCCGCCGCTGATTAATCTTTTTTCTTGTTTTATTTCAGTAGTAGCGACGGAAAGACGCAAAGGAAAATCGGCGATTTATCGCAACAAATACTTGATTTGCGAACGGAAATCGACTTGTTGAATCTTGCGAAATCCGAGCAAAATTACAAGATAGTAGTTCTTAATAATAAAATTAATCGATTGATCGATGATCGACGATCGAATAAAGTTACGAAATCCTCTCAAAAGTTATTGCAGCCAGCCGACAGCCAAATTACAGCGAAAAGTCGAACGGTGGTTTTCGAACGATCTGATGCAATTGGCTTTGAATTTAGTTTGAACGATGAGTCTTATTCCTCGAAATCTCCTACGCAAGCAAATTTTTGTATTGAAATTGAATCGAACAGTCCGCCCGGCATTATTTTACGGGCGGCCAGCGATGCATCTACGAGCAAATCGGATGAATCGAATTTCAGCCCGATTCTGCCATTGATATTCTTTACCTCGGTGCTTCTTTTGTTTTTGTGTGATTAAATTATGTTCCTCATTTTAGAATGTAAAAAAATGAATGTCGGGGTGCCTTTGTTTGCAGGTGGATACACTTTGGGTTGTTGAAAGCTTTTACGAATTTTACGAGTTAATTGTATTTTTGTTGTGATTTCATCGAATATAGTTATTGAAAGAGTTTTATAGAATAGTTATCAATTGTGACTTTTAACTGAGCACATCCATGCACGTATTTTGCTCCCTGCGCTGTTTATGGATAATGTGACTTGCAAGCCAACAGTAAATCGCTGCACAGCACTTTACGGTACTTGATTTTCAAGTTTTCGCTGTCTGTTGCACAGAATAATCGCGCTGTCTGCTGGAAATTGAAGTATTAGCGCATAGCCGCAGCTCGTCCCGTAGTGATTTAACTATAGTAAATCACTAAAAATGTGATTCGGCTTCTCCCCATTGTAGTTGAACAAGCGTTGTGTTGGAGGTTTTAATTTTCACATTCCAAACAATAGGTTTAAGTTAAGTTTAATAGGGGTAAGAACTGAATTAGCGACAGCTATTTTCCATCAGAGCCCACGAGAGACATAATAAAGGCACAAATAAGATAATAAAATACAACAGTGGACTGTACAATTGTTATGCAAGATTAATTGTTTCAATTAGTATTTGAAAGATATAAATGGCGAAATAACTGCAATTTGAAGCTTTTAAAAGTACTCAGATTTCGAATTTCAGCAGGTATTCGCTCCTAAAGTTTAATACCATAGTAAATCGTTGATTTCTCTTTCTCAATAAAGTTTAGGCTTAGGCTTAGACTTAGGTGTAATCTTTTCCAAGAGAAATTGAAAAGGCTAAGGATTAGGTTTAGGCTTAGGCTTAGGTGAAACAGCAGGATCACATTTTTGTTGATTTACTATATTTAAAGCACTACATCGGGAAAAGCAGTAATTGGATAAAGGGTAAAAACCGGAGCAGGTCGAGCTCCAGCTATACGCGAGTCGAAGCAGGCTGTGTGGCAACTTTCAGCTTGCCAAAAACAAATGTTGTTTCCCGCTAGTGCATTTCGTGCAAAATTCGTTTAATTGTGCATAATGGCGGACGGTCGACGAGTTTACATCGGAAACTTGCCGGAAAATACGAGAATAGGCGACCTCGAACGATTTTTTAAAAACTGCGGAAGTTATACCGACATCGACTATAGACCCAACTCGAAATATGCCTTCATTGTTAGCTGATTTATAACACAATGCTTGCTTTTATTGCGCGTTATCTTGCTAACCAATACGGTTTTTTAGCAATTTGTTGACGAAACCGACGCCGAACGAGCCATTACGCGGTTCGACGGAAGAAAACTGTTCGGACAGCCAGTGACCGTTCAAATAACGAGATTTGCACCGAAAACCAAGCGGTCAGTGGAGAAAAGTGGTTCGAGCAAGCGTCGATCGAGGTCTAGGTCGCGTTCACGTTCGCGTTCGCGTTCCTCGCATCGTCGATCTCGAAATTCCGAAGAATTTAGCAAGCGTAAATCAAGCTACGACGAAATATACGCCGATAATTTTAAACCCTACGGCGTAGAAGCGATGCAAAGCAACGTCGAGTAAACGTGAAACTTGTTTCGGTCTCGATAATAGCAATTTCCGTCACGATTTTTGTTTTTACTTGCAGTCTTCGTCCGATTTACGACGACGAACTGGCTCTGGGAATGAGGAACATCCGACAGCCGTTGCTGACCGTTCCAATGATTGGTGCAGCTATGCAAAACGAAGAACAGCATCGATATTCAGTACCGGTGAACGTTGGCTACCCTGACCTAGCCGCCATGCATCAAGTTTACATGGACAGCAATTTTGCCATAGTCGATGAAATTCAAGAACGGAAACCCCATCCTAGCCGCTACGAAGAACAGCATTCTCGATCGTCGACTCCATCGTATTCACGTTCCTCGTTACATCAGTCATCGCGTGGTAGCCAGTGCAAAAATTGCACGCCATCGTCCGAGGATGTCACCCGAAAACGAAATCGTCGATCCGAAGAGCCCGAGATCTACGACGTTTCGAAAGATGGCAAAGTACGTCCCGGTTGCTGTTTGTTCCCAAAAACTGCATGGCCAGTCACATATTTTGTTTTATTTGTAGCCCTGCGGCACTTTGAACCGATGGATGGACTACTGCAGAATTCTCGCCGAACGTTTGGATAAGATGTCCGAAAAACAGCAGGCGTTCGCTCGTATGAAAATCGAAGAAGTCATGTACGAGGCCGAGTTCGGACCTCACCCGCAACAAAACGGCTCCGGTCAGCAAAATGCGCCGTTCACCGGAACTTTGTACCCGGTTGGATTCGTTCCGACGCAGTGAAATTCTTCAACTGAAAATGTTATTGTTGTAAATATGCTGGTTTCTTAGTAGGCGAGGTGTTGTTTTTTGTTTTCCAGTGAATTTAAAAAAATTCCTTTTCGTGCGATTGCTGTTGTTGAATTTTTGCAGCTTTATGTAAATATTTTTTCACGTTCGCAAAATTTCATTCAGAGATTTGAAGTAAAAAATAAACAGTTGATTGACAAACATGCACAATTTGCTTGTGTCTGGTAATTCGATAGAAAATTAGCTAAATTAGCAAATTATGTGCCTTGACGTTTACTTTACCTGTAACGGTCTGTTTTCTATCAAACTTAACAGCAACACCCACAAATTCGTTTCGCCGATGTGTGTTTTAAACAAATCGTAAGCTGATCAATGAAAGTGGATAAATCATTTTTTGTCCTCGAAATAAAATTAATTCATACACGAATTCAGCTATTTGTAAACCTTATCGATGAACATTTCCAATTCGTCAATAAATATCGCTATTTCTGTTCCAAATGTATTTTCGAAATAACCGCCAACGATTTTATATCGTAGTAGACTCATGTCAACTTAACTATCCAAAATGGTGTGCTTGTATAATTTGAATTTTTGGATAGCTTCACAAGTTCAGGCGATTTGCTCAAATCATTGTAAGCCATTAACAAAGTAATGTCAGACGACGACGATTGCGAAGCGTTTAAAGATTGGACGAATTCCAAGACTCGTTTCGAGCAAAATTGGACAAATATTTGCAGTAAATACGAACGATTGTCGCAAATTTTCAACTGCGGCGACGACGACGACGAAGCCGAAGGCGAGTCGACTTCGTTTGAAATCGGTTCGTTCGTCCATACGAGTGCCGTTGATTCGAAAACTAAACTGGCTACGACGATTTTAGAATCTTTAATCGATCGCGATTTTGGCGCAAATATCGAATTGCAAGGCGTTTTATCGGACGACAGCGACGATGACAGCGATACGGAAATCGAAGGCGATGAAATCGTTGGCGTCGTCGATTATGATTTAGATGATGATAAAATCAACGAGGATGTTTTTTCTGTTGTGTCGTGCGCGAAATCCTGTTGCGGAAAATCGTTTGTAAGATGCGTTAGCGTCGTCGGCGAACAGAAGTCGAGTTGTAAAATAGACGGAAATCGGCTGAATTTGTTTTCTAACGAGCATAAATTGAAACCATGCGCTGTACATGTAAACGAATTAACCTTGTCGGTCGTCGGCAAATCTGCATCGAATTTTATTTCTAAAGAACAAAATTCTGCATGGAAAATAGAATTATCGATGAACAAGGCGATTATTCCGGTGAAACCGCAATCGACACCGATTGGCGCTGAGCTAGAGCCGAATTTTGCTCTCGAGCACCGGCAGTCGCCACCAAAATCTGAACATACATTGATACGACCGTTTACTTCGAAAAAACGGAAATTAGAAGTTCAAATTGACGAAACTATCAGTAAAAAACAAAAATCGTCTATCGCCTGCGTTGATTTTGTCACGTTGAAAGTTCCGAAAACTATTTTGGACGCAATTAAAACTCGTCGGGTCGAGGATATTTTATCCGGTTTTTTGTATTTCGAACGACTTTTCATGAATTCCAATGAGGAAAAACCGTCGGAACGTCTTCGACCGCTCGTCGAACGCGAATTACGCATCGAGAAATATCATGTTTTACAAGAACATTGTCCGCTGAAAGAATTTCAGTTATTGTACAAAAATTCACCGTCTTCAACCGAATTCGACGATTTTACCATCGATGCTGATGTATTTAATTCGATGAAATGAAATTTCAGAAGAATAAGAATATTGAAATAATGGTATAGGTTGTTTTAAATTCTTTTGGTTATTGTTTTGATTTTGTGACTTTTTATTGAATTTTATCGGACACTATTTGGCTAATTGAAGCCTTATCGCAATAAATATGCGTTATATAATCTCTTGCTTGCTAAATAGTGTGCAAAATACAAGTAATTAGCCAAGGAAGTCATTCTAGCTTGCAGCCAACAAGCCAATTTATTTGCTTGCAGATTCGATTTGTATAAGATGTAATTTTTGCATTTTCATTCAAACTTCAAACCGAATATGTTTTATAATCAATGTACTTCGGCTGTGCATGCAAGTAAATTAGTTTTTACAAAAATGTCGCAAACAAATCGTTTAGTTAAAATTATAAACAAATTCGATGTCCTTGCGCTGACCAAACTGTTGGAAAAGTTGATAACTAAATTGCCTTGCCGAAAAAGCCAAAATTTATTCACTTTCGAAGAAAGCGAGAAATTGATTTCGTTGTTTGATTTATCCGTCGGCGATTTAACGTTGATTTTGCAACTGTTTTGCGACGTTTTCCACAAAGCCGCTTATGAAATCGTCAAGCCGGAAACGCTTAAAGAAAATCTATTAGCTCAAGGATTCGCGGAACAAATCGCCGACGCTTTCATCGCTGTTTACGTTCAACATGGGAAAGATTTAATTAATAAATTAAAAAATATTAGCGTTTCTCCGTGCCAATTGGATGATTTCAATTATTTGCTCAATATCGAAGTGGCGAGCAGCGATAGATCGAAAATAAACAAGCCAACGGTCGGTTTGCAATTCAATTTGCGTAAAAACGATAGTTCGAGCGAAAGTCGCGAGTCGGTCGCTGTCGAAATGGATCATCAACAGTTGTACGCTTTCTACGATAAACTTGAAGAAATTCAAAAACAGTTAGATTCTGTTATGGCTTAAAGTTACCTAAAACGACAAAAATCATATCAAATTACGTGTCATTTTTTCGATTGTTTACTTGATTAATATTGTTTGGATTTTATTAACAAATTTTTTTTTACAAATTTTTATTGATATCATGATTAAACTTGTACTGAATTTCTGATTAAACCGGTTGATTTCATAATTAAACTTGATTGGATATAATCTTGTATTTATTTCATGATTCAACTTTTTATGATTTTATTAAATTTGCATATATATATTTTTTATTAAACTTGCATCATAAGTATCATGACTTGTACCGATAGCTCATGTCGATTTCGCGATCCAACTTGCATTGATTTCAGTATTCAAATTTCTCTGATTTCATGGTTCAACTTATATTGATTTAATATACATTGACTTCGAGATTCACTTGCATTTATTTCATGATTAAGCTTCTATTGATTTCATCCTGTAATTTTCATCTTTATGCATTTTACCCGTTTTAGAAATATCAGACACGCAAATTATACATACAGCAGCTTACACAGTAGCTTACACAGTGTCTCAAAATAAGCTATTTGATTATTATTATTAATTTCATGATTCAACTTGTATTGTATCCAATTTTATGATTTTGGTAACGCCTACTGATTTCACGATTCAACGTGTGTATTTATTTCACAATTCAAATTGCAATGATTTCATTGTTGCAACTTGTATTGGTTTCATGATTCAACTTGTATTGACTTCATTATTAAGAATGCGTTGATCTCATGATTTGGGAATGTGTATTGATTTCATGATTTAATTTGCATTGACGTAATTAAACTTGTGTACATTCCTTTATTAAACGAGAATGAAAGTCATGATATGCTTGTGTCGATTTCACGATTCAACTTTCATTGAATTCGTTATTCAAATTGCATTGCTTTCATGATTCAACTGTATTGATTTCAGGATTCAACTTGTACCGATTTTATATACAACTATAACTCGTGAACATTTTCAAAGAATGGCATAGAATTGGTCTGATTTCTCAAAGCGAGCCTTGTGTTCAGCATTTGCTAGCAAGAATCGTTACACGCTTTTTTTGATATAGTAACCAGCATTAACGAAGAAACGTAAATTTATTTCACTTCCTGAACGTTAATCATCCTACGCAAGATTTTTGATTGCTATATTAATAATGCATGTACTACACGTAGGTGGTACTTGGATGAAGCTGTACGCCGTTTTCAACGAGCAAGTGGTCATCGAAGCGGGCAACAAATGCCGAGAGATAAAATTATGCGAAAGGGGCGATGAAAGTTCGCTCGAATGTAATCTTCGCCCATTCACTCCACTTCCAAACAAAACTGACGCACATTTCAGAAAATGTTCGATCGTCTTAAATTAGAATCAGTAATTTCTCCACAGGGCGGCGCCTGCTGTTCAGGGTTTTAGGTTTTCGATAGTCTTTTTCACCGTCTATAAACGCTTGCGTTCGCGAAGTTTCCAGCGAAAGTTTCCTACGAAAAGTTAGCGCGCAGCCAGCAAGCCGTATCGTCGTCGTACTAGCCCCGGGGCGAATAGACTCTTCGAGCAGGGCTGTTCATCACAACAGCGTTTCAGGCGCTAGCGAAGTTTGAAAATGTTCACCGTAGAGCTTTGTTATTTCTCTTTCGAGTTTTGAACCGATCTGCTAGCTGAAGTTTCCCAGAGAAGAACGAAAATGAGAGAACCTTGGTATTATAGGCGTTTACCGCCAATTTTTTGCAACTGTTGTCGACCGTTCTACGAAGCCGTTCGACCCGTCAAGTACTGTAGACAGCGCATGAAATTTGCTTGAAACTTTTTTTTTCATATGCAACTGTATTTGATTTCAGAAACATTTTATTGATCATCTCGTTCATTTTATGGCTCGTCGGAGCGTTGATGATATTGGCAACTATTTTTACTTGCACAGTGGTCGTATGCAGAGGAGTGTAATAAGAACTGTCCGAGGCGTACTGTAGTGGAAACTATAGCTGAACATCTTTTTTTGCAGTGCTGCAGCTTTGGTACCGTTAGGAATTTTGTTTACGTGGATCGGATATATGCTGTTTCATTGCGCTTGGGCTGCTCAACTTTTGGACGAACCGGAAGTTTCCAGGCACAAATACGATGTCGAAGGTGAGTTTTACCGTCCAAATCGAGAACCAACCGAAGAGTCGCCGTTTCAAGTCGCCGAAGACGAAGTCGTCATACCCGAGCACGATCCGAGATCCACAGGATACTGGAAGTTCGTCGCCGACGATCCGTGGCAGGCCAAATGCAGCCGAGACGCGTTGAGATAAATCTTCATATATTTGTACATATTGTGTACTGTCTACAGTAACCGCAACCTGTTTCAAGCGAGAACTGCACGAAAACTATCATTTTGGTGCGTACCTGGATTTTATTGCAATAGAAGTAAATTTTGATTTGCAAGTTCTCAAATTTCTAGAAATCGAAAATGACTCATTGAGCAAGAAAACTTCTCAGGTTATACGACCCATTAGATGCGAAAATGTAGATTAATTAATTCTCTGTCAGAATCAATTGGAAAAAACGATAAAAGTTTATTTTTGATTGACTCTGGAGCTTAATTAAAATAGCACACTACAGTATGACACAAGGAAGTTTATATAACTTGCAAATCAGAATTAGTAACAGAATCTGTTTAAAACTTTGTTCCTATAGACCCACTTTTGTCACCGTTCCGTTCTGTTTAGGCAATCATTTAGCAAGTGCATTTAATTTCATTGGTCTGTTTTTGTTATCAGTATTCGGTATTTTTGTCATTTTTTTCCATAAAGTCTCGAAATAGTTATTTGTTCGATTGTTGATGAGTTTGAGAGGACATCTTACTAAGCTGTTTGAGAGTTGGATCATTCCAAATATGTTTATAACAACAATGACAATCAAAATAAATAAATTTTTCGAACACTTGTTCAAAGTTTTCACCCAATGTCCGTCTGGATATGGAAGCTTTTCGCCATGGTCATACCAGTTGTGGTCATATTTTCTACTCGATTCTTTCTCGGATCCAACTTGCGGAAAAACCTTTTGATAACTCTCCGAAAACTATCGTCCTCCAAAAAATAAACGATGAAATTCAAGGTACTGTTACAGTGAGCCAACATGGCCGCGTATAGGTATGCCCACGCCGGTACGATTTCCATGAGATGAATGAGAATTAGTATGGACACTGGTAACCAGCATAGAAGAAACAGAATGAATATTTTGAACGACGCCTTAATGATTTTCAGTTCGCTTTTCATGGCAGTTTCTCGATGTTTGGCATTTGGATCTTGATTCTCCAAAGCTTTTCCAACGATCATGCTCTTAGCCAAAGTGCTATGTCTTATAGTGCTGTAGATTCGAGCGTAGAATACAAAAGTAGTTACGATGGCGATCAGCAAAAATAGCGCGTAAAACATGGCATACGACAGCAAATCCGTATCGAGCGTACAGAAACGGAACATGAAACTGTATCGAGATTCTCCCCAACCCAAATGATTAGGTACGTGAACGAAAAAACTCAATAACCAAATAGAACCGATGTACATTATGTTTCGTTTGAATGTGAAATACTTCATGTAAGTTGGATAGTCTCCGATGTAATAATATCTACAAAAAAACAAGCGGAAGTCACAAAAACTCACGAGAATCAAAGATCGCCAGCGCAAATTATACAGTTTTCTTTCTTTCAATCTTGCAGAATTAGTATTATAAGCCAGCGTTATTTTCATTCACGAGGCTAGCTTTGCGATATAAGCCCAGATTACTGCGCCGCGGAGTAATTTCAGCCGCTGCGGTCATATTGGTGCAACCGCGAATAGAAATAACTTAGAAGAAGTAAGAAGTAAAGAACAAGCAATCAGCGGATTTGATGTTGCTAATCAATGTACAATTCAAAATAGTCTTGCATGTCAAGTTACCTGCTAATAGCAATTGATGCGATACTGTACATGGATGCAACACATCCAGGTGCGCATATTACTGAAGATAAGACGCATAAAGACTGATATCTTACATAATATTGTTTTCCAAGCAATATTCCTGCAAAAAAGCAGACTAGAAACTGCAAGCCAACAACAACGCTGACATATTTTACCTGCTATGCTCGCGGGCATAGTGACGCCAGATACCATAAGATCAGCGACTGCAAGTCCAACAAGAAAAGCATTTCGATTTTTCCGTAATTCGACACTCAGGCTGATCGTTAAAATGACCTGAAATAAAGACAGCTTCATAGCCAATTTGGACATCAAACTAGTCTTTCGTGCTTGTTTTCAAGAATATAAAGAAAACGTACTGTAACATTGCCGCAGACTCCAACGGCTGCACAGACGATGTAAATGCACACATAGACGATGATATAATCTGGTATTCCATCAATCCCATCGAAGAGATTTACGAGATCCAAAGTTATCTCAGTAGACATGTTTTTACCTAAAGTTAAAACTAATGTAGTTGACATCGAATCGGACGATTTGCAACTGAAAAATATTAAAAATGCGGCAAAAATAATTTCCCTTTTCACGCTGTAGTTAAAATTACATTGCGTTTCAATTTTAGACCAAAAATGATTGAGTTTTCGGAAATATTTGATCGAGAATGAATTCGAAGTCTGTCAGAAATCGAAGGGATGGAACCCCACAAGTGTGAAGAAGAGAAAATGGAAACTAATATTGAAATATATAATGAAAAAATGTATAATAATACAATTACCGAAAATAATTATTTCTCGAAGTACGCTTGACTTGTTCATAATGCGATAAAAATTGTTCTTTAATAAGGTAGTAAGAAAACAAAAAATCGGTTATCTGTAAAGGCTAATATATCAAATTCAATCAGAAGTCAAGCATTGCGAATTTTTTGTTGAATAAGAGTTGTAACTTTTTTTGTAATTTTCACAACAAATGGGCTGACAAAGAAAGCATTATTTATAAATGACGCAAATGAAATTGGATATACTCGCAAACTCGAAATTCCCAATTAAAAATTGCTCGACACTAAAAATATCACGACCAAATTTATTTCAGTAATCTAAGATAACGTTATCATTTTTCATTGTGACTCGGCCGTGTTGTCAAAGAGTGTCTGTCTCGTTCTATGTTTAGTTTTCATTAGCCAGTAGCTGATTTGAAAAAAAAGTGGCAGTAAAAACAAATTTAGTGCGTAGCTGATTGATTTCCCTGCAAATTAGTGCATCGGCTGTCGTGCAACGAATGTGTCATAATATATCAGCATTGCTGTATAGACCTATCAGTTGGACGGAACAGCAATTGATATACTAGGATATCTCACATTGCGTTCCACCTGCAACTACTACTCTAAACAGCGATGCAAATTTGATTTACACTGCACCAATCGCAAGCAAATACGCCTATATTAAATAAATTTGATCCAAAATCTCATCGAGACAAAGTGAAAAAACAACCGAATAAAATCTTGAACAAAATAAAAACGAGAAACAAGTAACCGGAAATCATTGAAATAAATATATAAATTAAGATTCAATTCGATCATTGTTCACCAACGTATATCGGTCGACTTCTTGCAGCGACTGCAACTCGTTGGCGGCTTGTTTTTGTTTCGCAGCCGCTGCGACTTCGTCTTCGTTGGTTGTTTCTTTTTGATCTTCGCCTCGCTTGCCGGACGGCTCGCGACTTCGGGGCGACTTCAAATGAGCCACGCTCTTACTTCGTCGTTTCAGCTTGCCGCTGGTGGACGACGTTTGAAGTTGTTGATTGAGATCGTCCATCATAAACGTGTTGGCCGACGTAAGTTCGGCGGCTTGATGCAGGATATCCGAAACTGTAAATCCTTTGACGGCCGGATAATTCTGCTGGAGCACGTCGTTGAATTCGATCAGCGACAGTCGCGGCGACGCTGGAACCGATTTCGACCGCTTTTTCGTCATGCGACGCAACAATTCCGCTTGCTTTTGCACTTCTTCGTACGTTTTTATGTATTTCGAAGCTTTGCCGAGAACTATGATGCTGTTGAACACCTTGAACAGTACCAAACCCAAGAAGGCAAAAATCCACAGCACGACGGCGGGAAACGATAAGAAGTTCAAACTTTGAGTGACGATTCGAATTAATAGAACGCTCAACGGCAACGGAATAAAGCCCATACGGCGCGAGACTTGGTCGCAATGGTCGCTGAAAGCCGACTTATCTCGAGACTTCGCAACATCGTACGCGATGGTAATCGTGAAATCCTTGTACACTTCGAAGGGGATTTCGTTGAATTTCGTGATGAAAGCGTGTTTCACCCAATCGACCAACAGTTCGCCCAAGATGACCAATAATAGATCGGGAACCATTTCGAAAAAATGTTCCACTCGCCAATTCACGGCCGTCATATTTCTCAGTATGACGACCAATAGTAAAACTAGATAGTGAAATCGTTCGCGAACATCACTGCAAGCCATCTGGAATAAGTTGTTTTTAGCGAATTTCTTGTAGACGCTGCCTTTCAACTCGACGAAATTGTTACTCATCATTATCGTGAGCAATGCTTTGTTGTGCGAATTGAAAGCCACGTTCAGTGTGGTGGCTTGCAGCAAAACCAGCAGCGAATGCAACCATACGTAAATAACGGCCATTATCAAATGAGGTAAAGTGCCGAAATGGTCACGCCGTCGACCACGAGGCTCGGACGCCGTCCAAAACAGGGCATCGAGGATATCTTGTCCGAAACTGCTGAACAGCTTATCGGCCACTTCCAACATGTTGAAGAAGATGTATAGCTTGATCACAGCTTGACCTCTTACCAGATGGTACATCACAGATGTGTCGACGAATGTCATCAACACGCTGGAGATGCATAAGATAAAAACCTAAAAAAATACATCAATTAAAAGAGGTTAAAAAACCAGCATTGAAAAAATTGAACATATGTTGCAATTTGCTTGCTATGTTGATCAGGAAGCACAAAATCTGTGCTCAATTCGTTCTGTCATTTTGTTGCACCTGTTCAAATGCATGATGAGCAACAAAACACAAATGAAATATGTTTACATTTAACGAATTCATGAAACTAAAAATCGTGCGCATAAAAATCGACAGACACACTAGCTCAAATGGTGACTGGCTGACAACTGGATTCAGATAATCGATATACACAATGGAAAATTTGACAGTTGCTGAGATTTGCTGGTTTTCGTGATCAGCAAGACACGAAACGCGTGCTCAATTCATTTTGTCAATTTCAAGCCATCTTTCCAACACAAGAAAAGCAACAAAACACAAATGAAACACATTTAAATTTACGAAATCATGAAACTAAAATCATGCGCTTAAAAACCGACAAACAAGCTCGATCCAATGATTGGCTGGTTGACCACTGATCTGAAAATCGATGTCAACTTTTACAAAGGATAATTTTGCAGGTTGCTGCGATTTGCTTGTTTCCCTGTTCAACAAGCACAAAATCTGTGCCCAACGCGCTTTGTTATGGTAAAAACCATGAAGCGCAACAAAACACAAATTAAACGTGTTTACATTTGTACGAAATCGTGGAACTGAAATCGTGCCCTAAAAACCGACGCAGACAACATACTTTTAAAATATCGCATCGTTCGCTCGGCGATACGGGCATCGATTTCCAGCATGTCCACCTGACTAGTAGATGATACAAAGCCATGAAAAATCGCAACGGCAAAAACGTAAATATATATAAAAAAGCGTCGGTGCATTGTAACAGTCCGTAGAATAAGAATTTTTCCAATTCTTTGGGAATTTTTATGAACGCGTAGACTTTTTTACGTTTCTCGGCGTAGCGCGCTTCGTCGTTTTCAAGCGCGTATCCGCGCGTTATTTCCGATAGGAAAAAACTAAAAAATCCCGAATATATGGCGCCGGTGGTCGACGACGACGGATGATGCTTGGGTGAATGAGCGGAACTGGCCGGCGTACTTTCGTGCAAATCCTCGTCGTCTAATCCCAAAGCCGGATTCGGCGGGAAATCGCCGATAACGAATTTCGACGAATGACGCAGGCGAACGGTTGGTTTCGATTCGTCGGCAGTCGACACTTCTTCGACAGTCATTTTAACTAGCGAATTAATACGATTTATTTCGATTAGTTGTAGAATAAACAAATTTTTGCAGCTGGCGCAAGCAGAAACGAGCACGCAAACGATTCTATGGTAAAAACCGCTCAATGCAGCCGAAGACAGGTTTCTATAAAATAAACTGCGTAAAGAGCGCGTTTTCAAAGAAAGCGAGTTAATGGTTCGTTTTTTAGCATTATTGCGAAATAAAGTGTTCACGCTTTCGCTCGCATATCATCAAAATCAAAATTGAAGACTGACAAAGGAACTCAGATCGGCATTTCGATAAAAACACTTTTCCAATATTCTATTGTTTTCAAGTTTACTTTGGATTCACAATAAACAACAAGGTATCATTTTAGTTTTTAGTTATACACAGGTAAATTGTACATACTGTAATGTTCGAAAATAACCACAGGGGTTATCTTTGTGGCCACGCCAGTGGCTATTATTTGCTGAACGGCTGAGGCCCAAAGTTTCGCTGGGGGGGGGGGGTCGTCATGTTGAAAATTCTGTCGTTCCATCACGCTGTCACCCCGAGGCGAGTATTAGTCGTACAAAGGAGTTTGATAGCTCGTTCGACGTCTTGTAAGCTG
>JAQGBA010000031.1:0-96430 GCA_034698125.1 Prionchulus punctatus | reverse complement strand
TATGTAAACTAAGTTGCGCAAGTTGAAATTATGTTTGGGTTGGTGAGGATTGAGTTGGAATTATAAACAAAACTGAATTCTACAATGAAAAAGAAATATGAAAGTTTTACAGAAAGTTGCAATATAACAAAATATTTGATATTAATTATTGTCCAATGAATTCAGTTAAGATAATTGCTGCTCCACAGTTTTCTGAATCGTCGGCTAAGTTGATCAACAACCGCAGTAGTCATTATCGAAAACTTGTTTCAATCTTTTGTTTTCGTTTATCCATTTTGTGCATTCCTGGAATGATTTTCGTTTTTTCGTCTTTTCCGCTGTCTTTTCCGCTGTCTTTTCCGCTGTCTTTTCCGCTGTATTCATCATTTTTTCATTGAAAATAAAATGAAAAACAAAATTTGCATAAACAAGATAATAAATTTTAAATTTTAAAAGTATATATACTCAAATTTTGCAAATAAATAAGAAAATCAACCGACCATCCGCGACGAAAATTAAAATGAATTGTGATTTCAAAAGTACAAAATCGCAATTTGTTGCTCGAACACGCTGTGGCTTATCGCATTTTGGGCATTTATTCCAAGAAAGCGCGCATTATAAAATCTCACGGCACTTGCAAGAAAAATCATGTTTGCTATTGCGTTAAGATCAATTTACTTTCGTCACCATTGAATCAATTTGCAAAACAAAATACAGCTGTTTTACACGTCAGCTGTTTACCCAGATGCTTCGTAATATATCCTTATATTCGACGGGCTTTCTCTCCAATGTAGCATTTGCAATAGCGACCCAACACTTCGCATGGAAATGTTGCTGTTCTTGTTACTGATTCTTTCTAGTTTCATGCTTGCTGAGAGTCACATGGAAATAACTCAGCAATGTCAGAATAAATCGACGGACTGTCAATCGTTTAATATTTGTTGCCAGAAATCGTGCGATGACAGCTACGTATCCGTCTGTCAGCCGATATCACACGGGAAATTCGACCCGAAAGAAACTCATTGCCATTGTACAAATTCATCAACAATTTCTCGTCTATCGACAGCCATTACGATTTTCGTGCTGATTTTCAGGCAATTTTAGTTTGTAAGGAATGTTTGCAAAGTTTTCCTTGATTTGAAGTCGCCACAATAAAGTCTTTTCAGGGAAAATGAAGTAAATTGGTCAATGGATTGCAAGAATATTTTGCTAATTTACTTGTTTTTTGTTATTTTTTGAGTCAATATTTGTTTGAGATTATTATTTCATATTTTGTACTCTATTTCGGCATTTAGAATAAATTATTGTGTTTTGTTACATAAATCTTCGGTTGAAATTGCAAATTTCAAAATTAAATTTCATTTCGTCTATTTTGATTTTTTTCATCGAGTCATGCATGGATGATTTGTTACCTTCTTATTTTCTACCATTTGCAGCCGATTGGAAAATCAAATGCGTGAAATTTCTCGTTACAGTTTTTGGATACTCATGTTCACGCTTTCTGGCATAATCGTATATCACACAAATGTTACTGACTGTATTTAGATAACAAAATGGATGCATTTTATTTGAGTGCTGTATTCAATCTGTCAGAATCATTGTATCGTTTTGCTATGTATGTATATATGTTCACAGGCAAAATTAAAGAAAAATTGAAAATTTACAAATCCTGCAGAAATTTATGAGCAGTTGCGAAATAAGAATGTTAAAAAAACAATCAAGCTGCATGACTCACTTCGGTTTGAAATAAACTTCAAACAAATAAAATAGTTGGTTGGCGATTTAAATCAATTTTATTTTTAATTTCTTCAGAAGCAATTGCTGTATTTTTAGATGACTTCATCGGCTGATATAGTTTACAAAAAGTAAATGCCGTAGATTTTCAAGTGGATAACGAAGTAATTTAAATACATCCAAACTGTAGAAAGGAATTTAAAACTTGAAATGATCATTTTTATATTTATCGATTGACATCTTGCAAAACCACTAATTTTAACAATAAGTAAAACAGTACCACTTTGTTTAAATATCAAATCAATAATTTTGTTTTTTGAGACTATTTCATTGGTAGTTACAATTTGGCGTTAATTTATCAAATGTACTTGCTACCGGCTTCACGAAACAGTAACGGGGCGCAAATTTAATCACTAATTTGCAAATGGCTGCACTTTATACATGCATGAACCACGCTTGAAGTTACAATTGGAAACACACTGTTTGTTCTGAACAAATGAAACTCTATTTGCAATCTTTGGCTGAAAGCTCACGGTTAATAATGCTTCCAAGCCATTAGTCAATACATTTTTTGCTGTGTTAATTGAAAGACCTATCAAGATAAAATTTTTAATTCCATTCCGTTGGCTGCCCATCACATGATATTGGCGATATTATTTCAAAATTTAATTAAACTTCCTTCTTTGTGTGATCACATTTCAAATTTAATTAATATCGTTAATTTTTTTAAACGTATTTCAATTCAACCAATTTCGAACGAAACCATGTCGGATTTATTGTCTTCATTTTTTCTACCGTTGAACATTATTTTAAACATCGTACAGCTAAATGCAAATTCCAAACAGCGTAAAATCGTCCGCATTTCTCGTTTCACATTTTGGATCTTCATGTTCACGCTTTCTATTATAATCATATCGCACAAATGTTACTGGCTGTATTATGATTACAAAAGTGTTGGAATGGATTTGGGCACGGTATTGAATTTGTCCAGTGTCATTTGGACGATAGAATCGCTCGCATCTTTGCTTTTTATAATTTATTGGCAATACTTTGGAAAAATAGAAAACATTCTCGATCAACTGAGAAACGCTTGTCAATTGAAAGGATTGGAAAGCGAAAAGAAATACTTGCGTTTTTTATCTGTAATTGTGTGCCTGCTGGTCACAGCGTATTCAACTTATATCACAATGGCTGCACTGGGAAACTTCTACGATTTGACCGAATTTAAAATATGCCAGTTGAAATTCGGCGGAATGTTTTTCGGCTACGAAAACTTGAATTTCTTTGTATTTATATCCTTGGTATACAACAGTTTCGGCTGGGGTACATCAGCAGCCGTGTACGTTCTTGTATGCAGGTGCGTGCTGAGCGAAATCAAGCATTTAAATCAAACATTCAAATCCGAGCAAAATTTGCACACAGCGACCTTGAAAACTTATACCAAACTTTATCAAGAGTTGGCTGAAGTTGTTGAGGAAGTCAGCAGCACTTTCAACGCGTACTACTTTTTCATGATGCTGTTTCAATTGCCATTGTTGACTTTGCTGATGTTCAATTTGATTACAACGAATCTCAGCCATTTTGAATTTATTATTGTTGTAGCTTGGATAGCTGGTGGTATGATTAAAGTTGCGGCGCTGTCTTTAACACCAGCGGAAATCTACGAGGAGGTAAATCGACGTCGCACAGCTCAGCAGTCAACTGTTGCTGACTTTAAATTTGTTTTTCAGATGGTTTCATCAGCGGATATTGTTTACAAGAAAATTAACGCAGATGAATTTGAAGAAGATGTTGAAGTAGCAAAATATCTTGAAATTTTACAAGTTGAAATGTGCAACTATGTACATTTCAGTTTTATCGTTTGTGCGCTTGGTTTACTCAAAAAGCTAAAAATCAGCAAGTCGGCATTTGCATCGGTGGATTTTTCACGATTACAAAGCCATTAATCCTTACTGTATGTTTCAGTTGAATTCGGTTTCAAGGTATAATGAAAGTTCGTTTTTTTGCAGGTTATTTCTTTGGTTGGGACATATTTAACGCTGATTTATCAATCTTACGTGCCACCAAACGTTAGTAATAATGCTACGCACTTTTAAACTATTTTCAGAAATCGACTTCAAACAAGCAATTGAAAATGATTTATTGCAACAATTAGCAGCCCAAGCCATGAGTAGATTTATCACTGTATGCAATTAATCCGGGATTTGTAAGATTAATTACCAGGATTAAGCAGCGCCCGAAGTTGATTTTTGCTTTACTTTTTTGTTTCTTCGATAATGTTTTAGCTCAAAACAGTTTCATTGTCATTTATTCTCCATATTTCAAATAAATAACTTTCTGTCGTACAATTTTGTTTAATGACTTTATCGCAACAAAATTCAATCAAATTAAGTGTAACAGAAACTTGAAACTATTGGTCGAATTCCAATTTCAGAAGTCGTGCATTGTTTGGAAAATCAGCAAATATTCCAGGTGTCTTTGGTTGAGTTCAATTTTTCAAATAGTTTTTATTCGTGTCGAAATTAATTTCATGGAAATTGAAGATCCAGAAACTTCACATTTGGTCACCGCTGTAGATCGTAAAGGTGGTTGTTTTCGATTCAACAGTTACCAACCGAAAATGGCGAATAATAATGAAAATACTAAGTTGGAATTGCTCGATTCTCTTTTTCGCCCAATAATATTTCTACTGGACGTTGTCCAATTGAATGGTGACATGCGAAAGAAAGGTAAACCGCAAAGATTTCTGTTTTACTTGCGTTTCATATTTTGGGTAGCTTTATTGACGATCCTGATCACAGTAAACGGCTGTAAATGTTATTCTTGGTACCTGCAATATAAAATCGAAGGCATGACGATGAATCAAGTTTTCGACTTGGCCAGCTGTATCTGGCTCATGGAAGGGACCGTGTCCATATGTTACCTCATTTTCTGGCAATACAAAGACAAATTCGGTTCGATAAATCGTCTGCTGACAGAAGCGTGCAGCCACAAAGGAATCCAAGACGAACGGGCGTACATTCGCGGATTATCAATTGCGCTGGTCGTGCAAACTTTGGGATATATGATTTACGTGCTGGCGTCAAGCTCCGGAAGTTTGTTCGACACTGTATTTCGAGTAAAAGCATTAAAATTCGACGCTGTGCTGTTCGGAAGAAAGGAATTGAACTGGCTGGTACTTTTCGTCTGTGCGTACTGTAGTTTCGGCTGGGCTATCTCAACATCAATGTACGTTTTATTGTGTCGCTGCTTGCTCAGCGAAGTCAAATATGTGAATAAAGCGATACAACTTGATAAGTGTTTCGACAAGAATTCGTTGAAGCGATACATCGAGCTGCATAAAAATTTAGTTTTCATAGTCGAAGAAGTCAGCAAAACATTCAGCGGCTATTATTTATTCATGATGCTCTTTCAATTACCGTTGATAACGTTGCTGTGTTTTAATTTATTGGTGCAAAATCTCGACTTACCCGAATTGATTATCCTCGTCGGCTGGATAGCATCGGGGTTGATAAAGCTTACAGCACTGTCGCTGTCACCAGCGGAAATTCACGATCAAGTAATCGCTGTCAAATCGAAACATTTCAAAATAATATAAATAAAAAACTGATCAGAGTAAATTTGAGATGAGCATTTTTTTAGATCCCATTTGCAGCCGATGTTGTCTACCAGAAATTGGCAGCCGAAGATATCCGATCAGATCATGAAGTACGATTTCACGTCACTGTCTATATCAATTTGTATTTCAAGCAACTTTTTTTCAGTTCTACCAGTTGTCTTCTTGGTTCACTCAAAAAACCAAAAATCAGCAAGTCGGTCTCAGCATCGGCGGATTTTTCATTGTTACCAAACCTTTAATGCTTACGGTTGGTTTCGACTTGAAATTTAGCTTGCAAGTTGAATTATCGCTGATTTTAATTTTGAAGGTTGTATCGCTGATAGTAACTTATCTAACGTTGATTTATCAAAGTTACACAGATAACACCACAGATAACACTGATAACACCACTGATAACACAAACGACAATGGAACAAAATTACTTTTTTGATATCTCAGGTGTTAGCTAGCTTATTTCCAAGTTGCAAATGAGCATTGTCTTTGCAAACTTGTAAAATCGTGAGAATTTTTTGTTTCTTTGATGTTCATCTTTTTATTAACAATAAAATCCAACAAAAATATATAAATCCACAAATAAAAGATACATCGACGTTCGTGCATTTCAACAACAGTTCAGATTTTCTACTGTTACTGACAAGATTCGTAACATATTCTTAGATCGTTAACCTTCGATTCTAGGATTTCCATACATCCTGTCCATGGTCGAAGCGAAGTGTAGTGTTCGGTAAGCTCGCAAACTTCGGGGCTGCAATCGTACGACAATGATTTCACGCAATTATCGCAAAAACTTCTGCGGCAATACAAACACTTGTTGGTAGCTGAAATTCGGGTGTTATCGAAACCTAACGAGTTCCAACAATAGTTTCCTGACAAGTCGGTGGTTAGAAGATGTTTGATGGAATGGACGTGAGGGACCAATATATCTTTCGCCTGAAGTCACGATTTTATTATTAATGGCTATACGATTTATGAATTCATTATTATGAACTAACCGTAGTTTGTAAGCGCTTCAAACGATCGTCAAGAAACAAATTATCGTCCACCATCGAAAGGCAAGCTGCTCCGAAAACAACTTCGTAATCGTTTAACAAAATGTACAATAAATTAAAATCGGTCAAAAAAGACTGTACTACAATATCGTTAACTGTACATTTTTTCAAACTGTCCAAACAAAAAGCGCGTAAGGATTTCACGCAAAACTGAAATCCTTTGGAGGTCGACATTGGTCCACCGAACAGGTCAGGTAACTAGATAGTCGAATGGCCGCCCTACATTTTAGCTATCGCGATAAAAACAAGATGCATAAAAAAACTCGGGTTTGCGAAATAGTGAATCACAAATCCGCTGCAGAGCGCGGTAAAATTTGATTTTTTTCGACAGTAAAGTCAAAGAATTGTGCAACATGCACGTAGAGACAGGAAATTTGTTTTTGCAAGCCCGTTTGTGGCTATGAACGTGTTTCTTGTTGATATTTTAAAATATTTGATTAATGTATTAATAATAAACAGTTTTCTTCATTCAACATGTTTTAAAAACAAATCAACAGCTTCGGCTAAGTCCGCAACTATTGCGCAAGGCTTCACTATTTCGTGATTTTCCCAATGACTTCTGCAACAAGAAAACACCATCATCAGCAGCTAATAGGCAATGAATCGGTGCCTATTACCTCCATTTTCCAGTGCGAACTTGCACACCACTCATACCACATTTTTGAGCCCCTCCAACGTCCGAAACAATATCGTCTCCAATCATTATCACCTGAAATCCGATTAAAATTTCTTTTGCAAATTCAAACAATTATTTTGTATTATTCGCTACTTCTTCGGGCTTCAAGCCCATGTCAGCCAACGGGCCACCAAAATATACTGGATCCGGTTTACCAACCAGTTCGGCGTTCACGTCGCAAGCATATTCCAAAGCTTTTGTATATCCGCCAAGATCCAACATTAATCCGTGAGTTTCTTTGTAAAACTTCCTGCAATAAAAAAACCAAGTAAATCATGCATCAAATTATGCTGACTAAAGTTGATTACCCAAACCCCATCGTCATTAACAGAGGCTTATCCATCGATATCAGCAAGTTGAAAGCTTTATTCAATCTTTCATACGTGAACTTTTCAGCAGCATCACCAACGACCACGCAATTTGGATTTTCTTGAGAAACATCGCTAAACTCGGGCATTTGTTCTAAAGATGGAAAATACGATAAGTTTTTGCAAGTTTTTTTATCAGTGCTGCAATCGCAATGGTTTTACTTGGATGAACCAGCAAGAAAGGCCGAAGATTTCTCTCTTTTAGAATTTTAACTACAGCAGGCGCAGGTGTAAAAACATCCTTAGCCTTAACATCGAATCCTAATCGCTGCAACTTTTCAGCGACGCCCTTACGAGTATTTTGCGTTTCGTTGCTGCATAGTCTGAATGGAACGTTCGACTGTCGCAATCTATAATATATTTATAGCAAGCAAAGTCAAATGTAAATCTATGACTGCGTGTAACAATAAAATTTAAAGTTAAATCAATGGTAAGTCAAGGTAAATCAATGACAAGTCAATGAAGTGCGTGACAAGCAACAGCAAATCAAGATAAATCAACGACAAGTCAATGAAGTGCATTGAATGTAACAACAAATTCAAGGGTATATCAATGGCAAGTCAAGGACGAGTCAATGGAGTGCGTTGCATGTAACAGTAAAATGAGTGGTAAAGAAATGGCCAGTCAATGATGTACACTACAAGTAACATCAAAATACAAAAATAAATCAATTACGAGTGGAGAAAAGTGACCAGCTTGTTGCGAGCAAATCGTTTTTGAAACTAACCTTCGAATAGCATCAGCAGAACCATCAATTGCAACACCATCGCTATCAGGGCCACTGCCATCGTACAGGACGCCGGAGATATCCAATAGCAATCCTTTGACTGGCCGTTTTAGCCAATGAGAAACGACAGCTGACGCCATCGCATCAACATGCGCATCAAAAACAAATTTTCTGCTCCTAAAAATAATGAAACCGTGCGATTTCCTCTTTATTTGTGGACTGGGTTGAATGTTAATAAAGAAACGCAAACATTTTGTTTTATTTTAGCAGACAGCATCTCTTTACTAAAACAAAATGCAATTTTACCGATAGACTTAATCATCGATTCGCAATTATAATGAAAGAATTAATAAAGTCCAGCGTTAATTTATTATTTTCAATCACGGAATTGGCCGTCATTTTTATCGTTCGTCCAATCTGGAAATGGCTAGCTCATTTCTACACCGGCAAATGCGAACTGGAAAGAATTATTTTCAATAAAAATTTCATAAACTTCGATAAAAACGAATACATCAGTAAAGTCTAGTGTCTAGCGAGTTTTTTTTGTTTCTTTTACAAAGTATCATGCCGTTTTTAGGATACACGCTCATGAATTCTCGTTCATTGATATTGAGGGATATTTTGAAAACTAACGTAAAAGATTTGGATTTGTCGATAGATAGCCTCGTCGCTGAGAAACAAATTTCCAAAAGCAAGACTGTCGCTGAATTCAAACGAGAATTGCTTCCACGATTGGAGCAAATCGTCGGTTATGAACGTTTGAAAGATCAAATCGAAATCGAACGAACGAATTTCTACGATGTGGAAAACGAAACGCACGAAAAAATGCTCTTACAAGTAACTTAACGAGCAAATTAGTTCGCTCGCTAGCTATAATTGAACTAAGATCGCAATATCCATAACAGAAATTTTGAGAGCCAAATCAGATATCATTACAATTGTCTTGATCAGACCATTTCAATGGAACATTATTTGTTTTGCAAACTGTTTTGGTTAGCTATCTACCACACATGCCTAATTTTTATTGATTCTTAAATTCGACACGTTTACACGTCCGTCGGACATAAAAGAATTTGTTTAGCAAGACGTTTTTCAGTTATGGAAATTGCTCATGCCCGACACGCCCTTGAAAAGCAGAAAAAGCAATCAATGGCCGGACGTTGGCTTTCAAGGGGACGATCCGTCGACGGATTTCCGTGGAATGGGTTTACTAGGGTTAAATCAATTAGTGTATTTTTCCGCGACTCACAACGACGTGGCTTGTCATATGATGAGATTATCCGCGCATCCAACGAAAGGATATCCTTTCGCCATAGTCGGCATTAGCATGACGTCACTACTTAGGGATTTGTTGAAGGAGAATTATTTGAAGAAGCAATTCAGTATGCACTTCGCTGGTGCACCTCGTTTGGAACAGTTTAATCACATGTATTGTAAGTTCGCCGCAAAAAAAACAAGTTTAGAGTTATAGCTAGTGACGTTTCTCGTCTTTAGGTAAAACGTTCGTTAGGTTCGATAAATTTTGGTACGCAAGTAATCCAGCTTCCATTATGGAGTTCGTTCCTCTCAGGACGAAATTTTATAACGATCTTATTAGCGAAGTCGCCAGCGACGAAGATGTATTCGACTTGAGAGTGTCGTGATTTGTAATTAATTTCTAATAAATGTAAAAGCTGCCAAGGAGAATGAAATGCTAAAATATTTACAGTACATAAAGCATGCAAACAAATTACAAGTTTGTAGTTGACTCCCAACATGCTGCAACACAAGATAAGTCACTTGCAATTGTCTCTAGCTGACAAATTACAGCTTACAACTATCAGACGAGAGAAAATCTTGTTGGAAGATTGGCTCGTGCAATGATAGTACACTATTATTTCCAAACATACAACTGTACGTCTATGCAGCTACACATCGAGAAGCCAGCAACTTTCATTGATGACAGATGTCAACTGCTAGTTCGACGCCTGCACCATGCAGCATGGTAATTTCTGCTCTTCTGACTTGTTTTTTAGGATCTAGAAAGTAATTTCTAACTGCTGGCTTGATTTAATGTATTCCAAGCAAAAATCGTGTTTTGAATAGCTTTTAAATTTACAGAGTGTCTTTGTGAATTATTGCGATTTCCTAGCTACTTCTGATGTCGACGATTTGATTAAAAAAATTGATGCAATTGAAAATGTGCCGCTACAGAACATTTGATTCCAAACTTACAACTCTGGTAAGTGGCAACATCGCAACTGCTGAAAACATTGCATTACAGCAAGCAACAACAATTGATTACATCATGCAACTATTATATCTGCAACATGCAACTATGTTGGCTATTACACCATACAAGTTGTGTACATGACAAAGTTTGTGTCTGATTATTGTTTTTGAGGTTATAGAAAATGATTTATAACTGCTGGCTTGATTTAATTCATTCCAAGCATAAATCGTGTTTCGAAAAAACTTTCAATTTATTGAGGTGTCTTTGCGAATTTTTTCTATTTTGCTCGCTTCTTTTGATGTCGACGATTTATAGCCGTATTCTAGCACTTTTATTACTTAAAAATGTTTTCCGTGTAAACATTGAAATTGTTTTCAATGAAAACACACTTAATAAATTTTGAAGCAAAAAATCTGACGAAGAATTTATTTCTCGAAAATACCGGGCTGGGATTAGATGAACCAGAGTACATTGTAGCGTTTTTGCTTTATAACAAATGTAAGAAAAATACTGATTCATAAATTGCAACCAAACTGAAGAAAAAAACAACAAATGGAAACAAAAAAAAACCAACAAAATATTTTTGATATGCAGGCTTGTAAAAAAAAGTACAGTAGGCTGATACGATAAAAACAAAAAAAACTAATAACGAGCAGATTTTCGAGGCATTACATGCCTCAACTGAAATCGATACCATCCAACAATTAATTCAATGAAAAAGAAAACAACAGTTTTTTATGCCAAAAAAATCTTGTTCCGACATATGGGATGGAAAATAACAATATCCAGTCATACTGTACACATTATTAATGCACATTGCGATCTAATTATTTCTTGAAATAGTCGAAAAAAAGAAACGTAAAAAATATTCTAATAGGAAATTGCTTTCGATATTCGAATGCAATTTCAACTGACAAGAAATTTGTTTTCGATCTAACGTGACAATAAAACCAACGTATAATAGCAAAAATTTTGAGATTTACGGTACAATTTTTGTATGAAATACAAATGTAACTGTTATGTACACAAAAAACGAACAAAAAGGGTGCTCCGCACGACGAAATAAAAAAACGCTGCTCTTTATAAGACAACTTGAAAATCAAAAAAATGTACAATCATTTGTACCTTGAAGGCTACGAAATCCATTCATGACCGTCGACTATTACAGTAAGCTACCGTATAACTGTCTATTGCACTTTTGTTTCCGAATGAGACGCTAACGGGTTCTAGAAATTGTCAGGAATTGTCTACGACGGACCGAAAGTGCAAACAAGACAAAACCTACACAGAACAGAACAAAAAATACAAAAATACATTCGAAATAAGAATTTGACGAGAGATACCCATTATTGTTCCGGGCAAGAATCTGTTCAAGGTGCGTGTGCGTACCACTTGGAATGACATGGAGATTTGGTGCTCAGTCAAGAAGGCTTGTTACAATATAGTCATGAACGTACAAAAATGTAGAGTACAGCAACCGAGGTATCAAAAAAATAAACTTGAGAATTGAGAGAAAAAAATCAGCCAAAAGTAATCGGTATCTGTGAAAAACTCGAATAAAATCAAATTTCGCGTGAAAAACTAGAAATAAAATCAACATTGTGAGCATAAAAACGAATAAATCGTCTTGCTAACAGCAGTATGGGGCATTTTTTGCGAAAGAGACGACTCATCGCCGGGTTCAAAAATTACAATTAAATTGTTTGTACAATACACAAAATTTGTTTTGTTTTTCAACAGACTCCCTCTTCTTGCAGTATTATGAAAAAATTATTTATGGTATTTTGTTTTTTGATCACAATGGATTGAGCATTAATTTGGCTGTTTGTTGCAAAGTATTCTCGTTACAACTGTTCAACGGCGACGACGTTCGACGTACTAAATTGTTCGCACTGTTGTTGGCTGACGAGTTTGGCGCTGAGCGAAGTTTACGCGACTTTCGCTTTGGATCTGTGAAAACGAAATTAGGTCGAGATAAGTGACTTTGCAAGCGTAAAACTGTCACTGGCTTCTGTGTCTCAGCGCACTTTTGCTTTCAGGACAATATCTGCATCGCTTGCAAAGTCAATTGAAGTACTACAAGAAGTGAAGTGAGTTTAAGGATACTTCGCATGATTTCCTAAATATGGCGTCGACCTCGAACTGGAAAACAGATTTCCTGTACTTACCAGTGCGCACGTGAACAAACCATAACGCCCCCATCATCAGCATTCCAATGAGGAAACTTGCGAATGATATTATGACCACAAATTTCGTGCTTATACCTTCGACGTACAAGGTCTGGATCGGGGGTTGCTGTGACTCAGATGCCGAGGGACGTTCTCCGTTATCCAACGAAGTTGGAGCGCACGCCAATTGACATTTCAAGTCGACATTGGCGGCGGGCGAATCTAATATTAATGAAATAGCATGTACATTATTTTGTTTTATTTTGCCACCGTCTAAATGATTTGTTGTTGGTTTACCGAAAACGGAAGTATCGAACATTTGCTGCTTTTCAACGACGTTCAATGGTCCGGCGACTACAGTATACTTAACCGAACTGTGAAGATGCTCAGGCAACATGTGACTTATTTGTGGATTTCCGGCGCAATAAGTAGTTGAAGGGCACTAAAATATGGACCATAAATTGTAATTCGCCTTTTGGTTGCGTTGACAGCATGGCGATGCAGTTTTTTTGCAAACAATGAACGCTTTAACGGTCGATTTCGAGAAACATCATCATTTTACTCGACGAAATCACAGACATTAGGCGAAATTTAATAAATGCGAAACTATTGTGCGAATTTTTTGAAACCGTGAATTTAGATCTCCACTTATAAACCAGTCGGAGCTGTATTCAGTTTTGGCGCGACATGACACTTTAATTACGTCGGACGCGTCGTTAAATCGACCGTTACACGCAAAACACAACATCTACAGTAGGAAAAAATATCTTACTTTTGACACTCCTACAGTTCCGCTCGTGTAACTTTGCACGCAACTCAACATTTCGCAATGAACGTAAATCGTTTGCTGCTGTTCCGGCCATAGCAAGCTGTCAACTAAAGTGAAGCTGACTTTAGTTTGACCATCGCTCATATGATGAACTCTCGACATTCCCCTGCCGCGATAATCGTTCACTGGACATCTTAAAAGAATCAAAATCAAGAATCAACAGCCGACATCAGACTTCAAGAAATGCGCTGACTCAACGGATTTTCAGATTTTAGCAAGTTACAAGTAGCTACATACTTCTTGATTTTACAAACAATTTGATTTTTGTGCGCGATTTATTGACAATCGCTTGTTGACTTACCCTTGACTAAGAAACGGTCTTCTGAACTTTTCGTCAACGTATCCTTCGTTCCGAGCTAGCCAACAATTAACAGGAAAGCTGTGCAAGTCTGCAACATATCAGCATTAAAACTTGATCCATCGAACTGTAGATTTCGAACTGTCGATTTACCCGAACTATTGTAGCCGTTCGATAAAACAACACCGCCTTGCAGGAAAACGATACTCTGTTTCTCAACATTGCGCGGATAAATCGAAATCGGTTTTTCGTCGTATTTTTGATCAAATAATTTTAAAATGTGCTTGTCATTTTTCTAACCAAACAAATAAAAGCGTACGATGAATTTCATTTTTTGCATTCGCTCGTTAAAGAGAGGACGTCGAGATAAAAAAACAAACATTTTGCTTTTACAAAACATTTTTACAAACTTGTTTCGCAACGCAGTAATGGATGAAATTAGTTTTACTGCTGTTTCGACCAATATTCGAACAATAAACGGGGGAAATAATGGCTATTTCGTGCGGATAATAAAGTTCAGTGGTGTATACTGTAGAAATTCATTACTTTTTTATCGTCGGCTAGCGGATTAACGCAGCTCGCTTTGTAATTTTCTCGAAAGTCTCGTAAATGGTCGTTAGACGTCCAATTACCGAACTCCACAGTAACCTGCGAACGAAAGGAAATACAAAATAACGCACTGGACAAACGGCTTGGCTGCAAAACTCCGTACCGTCGTACTGTAGACAATAGTGTTGTCGGATATGTGATCGGCATCGATCCCACATCCGCCGTAATCCATTGTAAGTGAAATCTCGCCGCCGACTTCGTCGGCTCGACCCTTGCAACTGGCGCCGGTATCGGCCGAACTAACGTACAAAAGTCCACTGGCCAGAGCGTCTACCAGGTTCGGCGTTAGTTTACTGTACGACGGGTCGAAATGCAATTTAACAGTCATGTTTAACGAAGTGCATTGAACTTCTAACAGCGATTCGATTAATTGCCGCAATTTGACAGGTTCGTCGATCGAATGCTGAACGGATTTGAATCGCGATCGCGACGATTTTGTATCGCCGCCGACCGAATTCGTCGGGTCATCTCGCCCCCGGTCGTTTTGGTTTAGGAATTGTTGAAATTGCAATTTTTTGTTCTCTTCCAAAGTAGGAGTGCCTGTAAAATCGAAATCGTCCATCGCAGCATTCTAAAACGCCAACGCGCGCAAGTCTTACAGCTAATTGCAAGATGTTGAGTTGAGGAAGCAAAATTCGTGCGCTAGCTATGCTGTTATCTTTGCTTCAATGATTTCTTATTCAATTTATTTTTTCAAACGAAAGCAAGCAAATCAAACATTTCTGATGAAGCTTCGTCATGAATTCATTTTTTGCTTCACAATAGCACCCGATCGACTGGCTATTTTTGAAAAATAACAAGGAACACGTCATCAATAATGCATTAATTTGTTTTTTTTGCTTTGTTATCCGTTCGCTGCTTCAAAATATTCTTTTAATGGCGAATATTTGCCACCGTGTGCCGCAAGAAGTGGTTGAAGTTTTTTCAGATGTTGAACCACAAAAAACAAAAAAATAAGCAACGTCCCTCATGTTTTCAAGCCGTAACTCATCTAACCTCTGTTACGCCACGAACCAGCTTTTATGAGCGAATAAATAATATTGAAAAAATTTCTTTAAAAAAAACTTAACGCTTCGTTTTACGTCGAGATTCTTTTCGAAAGATGCTTTTTTTAAGTTCACACAATTTACAAGGACTTTTTAGTAGGATAGAAAGAGAAAAGTGGAAACGGACGGCGAGCGAAAAGAAACTGCGGATGTATCAAAACATCGAATAGAAAAGTTTCATGTTTTTTTCCCGTTTTCCATGTTTCGACTTTGTATGGAGAAAAAATATCTGTAACCTCGAAAAATAAAACATTTTTACAGTCTGACGACCTTGAGCGTCTTCACGCCACCTAATCGATGTCTGTGCGACTATAAAACAGGGAATTATGCAAAACTATCACTTGAATGAGGTTGTTGAGTGTCTCAGTGAAACTCAAGCATGTCTTTCAAAGAATTAAAATGCCTTGAGACATGTAAGTGTCTGTGAGAAGTTCCTGCTTATGTTTTGCTTTGAATGTGTCAGAAAACAGTGCAAAACAAGATGAAAGCGAAATTAGCGTGGTCTTTTGTTTGAAACGTCTCTAAGCCTCCTCTGGAGTATGTTAATCAACTTTTTTGCGCGAAAAAACACAAAAACTTCTCATATTTTCCAACAAGACAAACAATAAAAAAACTAGACTCGATCTCCCGAGGATCCGATGTCTGGTCGTCGGTTTCAGCTTGCGTAATTAAAGTAAATGGTCGAGCCGAAGTCTAGACTCAAAAGCGTTGGCTGTATTCGATAAAAAATTTTTTTCGCGGTCGATTTCGAATTTTGCGACGGCGCGTGCGATAATAAAGTTAAGATTAATCGTTGCGAAATAAGCGCAGCGCCGCAGGTAAAATTGCGCTTACGACAACGAAAAGAAAATTTCAAAAAATTTCTTACCAGCTAATGAATAATTCAACCATAATAAGGCAATTAAAGCGAAATTTTCAAGCACTTTCGTAAGGCTTCCACCGTTCCCAACCATGATTTTTTTATTATAACGATAATAATACCATCATCCAGAAAAATAGATTTACTTAGTAAAAAATGCTATTTTCATTTCCATTACGAGCAAATTTCGCTAACAAACTCGTCGCGCAAACGCCCCGCTGGTTAAAAAAACGAAGCGAATTGTAGCTTTTTACGCTTATTATGCTTCGATGTACAACAAACAAAGCGTTCGTCCGGCTTTTTGGTTCGCAGTTGAGCTTGTAATCATCCTTTTAATGGCGAATTTTTTCCACGCTTACTGCGCGTACGTTTTGCCGAGAGAAGAATAGAATTGGCCGCGAGCGGAATCGACGGTAGAAACCTATGTAGAAAACACAAGCTGGCGTTAGGTTTCCATTTTTGAAGAATGAAACAAACAAAAAAAAAACGAGTGGAAAATCGCTTTTTATACGCGCCGAGCGACTTTTCTCGGTGCCGTTTTATTAAAAGGGCCATGGAGGATATCGGTCGGAATCGGAAACGATGCGGCGATTCGTTAAAACAATTTCACTATAGACGAGATTAAGTGGAAACAATTCTTCGACGGATAAATTAATGAAAATTTATAATTTATGCGCAAAAATTTTCTAAGACCGCGCGAGACCCTGGTGTGTGATGATGAACGACAGTTGTAACGCCGGATAACGCAAATTGCGAAATCAAACGATAAACCGGCGCTGCCCGTGCCGTTAGCTAGCAAGTATATAAAAATGCAGCACATAGCAACAATGAACAATGTTAAAACAAAATTCGAAGTACCTATAAACTAATAGCAATATGCGCAGAGGACATATCTTCGAAGAAGAAAGTAACCGCTGACAACGGCGGGAAAAAGATGCTGCGATGCACGACGAGCGAACAAAAAAAAAGAATCAATTCGCTAGCGTAAAAAAAACGTTCAGCGACTAAAAAACGCCGGCTAACAAGCAAGCGCGACGCAAAAGTTCAGCTAGCTAAGCTGAAACGCGTCGAAACGGATGACATTCCAACCATAGCGTGTAAATTAGCAAAAAATGATACATAACGCGAATGCCACTGTAATTTTTAGCGCGCTCGATACATTCTCGTTTTCAGAAGTATATGGTCGATACATTTTCATTTCAGCGAAAGCAAAAAATGATCGATTAACATCGCTGGACATACGACCGCTAACATATCATCCTTAATAAGGTTCACGGCTACAGATAGCAATTTGGCTGTTATATAGGGGTTTTTTTTGTGTCGTCTTTTTAGTGAAGACGCCGGTCGGTGCTGATCAAAGTCGAAAATGTTGTTTGCTCGCGTTGGCTAATATTAGCGTCTTCCATCACATTTGATTTGATTGGCATCGATTTTAAGCAGCGATGCATCATCGCCGAAGTGAACTAGCACCAATTTGAATCGAGAATGTGCGTTGTTTTTTTATATTCATATTTTTTTTAAAGACGGCAAACGAAAAGCCATTTTTCCTCATCGCCGAATGAGAGCTAGCGGACGGCATAGACATAGAAGAGCCGGATGACATAAAAGCTGAGGGTGGTTGGAAATTGAAACGGCAGCGTATCAATCTAGGTGGAAGGAGGTACTCACCCGCTCGGTCGACGCTTTTTTTTTTTTTTTAATCCTGATTCGTATCCGGCGCATCAACTTAATGACCGTTTCAAAGAAAAAAATAAGAAAAATGTCGGCGCGATGCTCTTTGATCGAAATAAAATACCCTAAAGTCGACCGGCTTCGATATCTATCGAAGAAAAAATACTATTACTATATTTGCACAGTATGACTCGAAAAAGATACAAATAAGAAGTATCTTCCGTCGCTCGCCAATGTTGCTACAGTAAATATTGCATATCCGTTCAACGGAGTAGAAGATACAGACCTAGTCACAACAAACGCGTCGTCTGGGGCATGTGTGCATTATGATCGACAACTTCGCCTTATATCAACAGAAAAGTCCTTGCAAAAGTCGGTTGACGACGTCGCAGCAGTTTTTTGGGGGGCTTTTTATAATGGAAAAACAAAAATAGCTCGTTTGAACCCGGCTAATCGCAAAAATGGTGCTGACGCGTGCATTTTCGCGCTCGACCTCGTTTTAGACATACAAAAATTGATTAAAAACCGAACAAGCGGCGAGTTTCGCGATTTAAGCGTCTTTACTGGATAAAAAGCAGATAAGGAGCGTCGTTAAATGAAACTTTCAACTTTTAGCCGAAAATTTGCCTACCTGATCGCCTAGTTGGACGCGGAATGATTTCAAAGATCGTTGAACTCCGCTAAACAGCGGCACGCAACGAGCGAACACATTTTTCTAACTGCCGCACAAAAAACAAACTCGTCGTCGCCGCAGCGATCGACTACTGCTGCACGCCCGAGAGGAAGCTCATCGTCCATGACGATGACGACGACGACGAGAACGACAACGACGAACGACGAATGACGAACGACTACCGAAAAAACGCCTGAGAACGAACGGGCGAAATGCGAGCAGACGACGAAAAGACTGGCGCATAAAAGACACGCAGCTGACTAACGGAAAAAGTTTCCTTTCCTTCACCAACAAACTTTTCTACGGCGGCAAAAATCGAAGGCAGATGTTTTTTTCTTTCTTCCTTTCACGGGCCAGTCACGTCGAGGCCCAATAATAATGAGTGAAAAACGGAACGGGGTTATTCAACGGAAAAATCGCTCATCGAGACATCGACGCCGTCGCTGAGGTTGCGATTCGGATTCGCAATCGTCTTTCGCCCTGTTGATATTAGGCCAGTGCTTGTTTGCCATGAAAATACAACCGCCATCAGTTAACGTACTTGGTCGTCGGACGGACGTACAGAACTAATAACGTAAAACGGGCCATTGCGTCTTATAGTAGTATACCTCGACCGACGAGGACGATACGTCGCCGACACCGCAGCCACACCACGAACGCGCAGCAGACGAACCTCGAATTTTCGCAGTAAAAAAACGGACCTCAAATAATAAAAAAAACCTCTGCCGCAGACGCCGCGCGTTTTGTGTATATTTTCCTAACGCCAAGGACAGATGGCGCGGTTGGCTGGAGCGAGCGCCCGATAACGCGCTGGCTAGCGCAAAAAAATGCTGGTAAAAAAAACGGGAATGCCTCGACGTTTCGTCTCACTTGTCGGGCCTCAACGTTGAGAAAACTGCTGGCGCTGCTGATGCCGCCGCGGGAGAAACCAATTTGTATTTGTCATGGTTTCAGATTTTCAACGATTGTTGATAAATTTGAAACTCATCTCTTTCCAGTTGTTTGTTGTAACTCCAATGTAATAACTTTTTTTAATATCCTACAGTACGATCGGACGTAATGACTCTGTGACAGTCGGTACTTCTTCGCCGTGAGGTTCCACATTGCTCATCGTTTCGTCGTTGGCCGCAACTTAAAATTTGTTTCTTATTACCCGGATTCCTCTCTATCTCTCTCTCTCCTAAGTCGTAAAAAACAACTAGAACGCATTTTTAAAAAAAGTTTTTTGGAAAATTTCTGATGGCAAAAGTTGCTTTGTGCGTAAAAATGTTTTAAAACTGGGCTAAACGGTACGATTTAGAAAAATTCACCAAACGTTGCATTTTGAACTTGTTTTTTGGTGCCATTGTTGGGTGGACGACATGATACTATTAAAATATTATAAATGACGTTCGGTTGTGATTTATTGTTACCAAAAGATGAAACTTGTTTTTTAGTCATTGCGGGCAATCCTTATGGAGGCGTTTTGACAAAAAATTGAACATTTTCTGCGTACGATATATTGTTTGTCACAAAAACAAAAAATATTGAATTTTGAAATGTATAGCCGTTTGTATAGTTCGTCAAACGTCACTAATTCAAATAATTGAACACTGGTAAATAGGTTTTTGAAGCGCTCTATGCGTGATTTGAAAATCGACGTACGTTACACAAAGTCAATTGTTAATTTTGTCGTCCTACTAGTCAGCTGCGTCGCAGCTTCTCTCTCGAAATATCGATAAATAACGATGGAGGAAGTGTTGATCGTAATGGCTTTAGTCATCCTTATAATCGCATTTTATTTCTACAAATCGTACAAAGATATTCAATCCGATGCACGCTTAACTTTCAAATGGTAACTTTACTTGAAAATTGTTTTGTATTTCACTATTCCATTAATTTTTTCCTTTTAGGCGCCACCAGTGCAAAATTTAACTGCCTCGTTCGAAACACCTCAAGTCAAAGTCGTAAAAACAGCCAAGAAGAAAAAGAAATCGAAATCTAAGTGAGAAAAAAGCAAAAGCAAAAAGACGAACCCTAAAAAGGCGGGCAAAGGTAAAAAGAAGAGCAAAAGTAAAAGGATGAAAAACCGAACAACGAGGTATCGGTAAAATAAGAAAGACTTATCAACGGAAGCCGAAAGAGAAAATTTAATTATCATTAAATTGTTGTACTTCATTAAACTTAAATTTCATGTCAGAGTTTCGTTGTTAACGCTGATCTTTCGATTAAACAGTAAAAAAACTGTTTTGAAATAAAAAATCTTTAATCTTTTCTGTTTGAAATAAATCTCAAGTACAGAATGGAAGGTTTTTTTTAAAAAAAGATCAAAGGTACATTTTACATCAAATATCGCGCCAAATATCGACACCACTTTAAACTGATTCTTTGCTCGGCATTTTACGTTCGCTGGCTATATTTTCGCTTTTTACTCAAAAAAGAATAAAATTATACTAATCATTGTCGATGATTTAGATTTTCGTCATGAAATTCGCAAAACATCTCGCCGCTCGTTTGACACCGGAATGGAAAATCAAATATTTGCAGTATGATTTAATGGAAGAAATGATGTACGATATTTCCAGAGACATAGCAATTCCGAAAGAACCGAATGTAGGCGTTCGTCAATTATTGGCTGAAAATGAAGAAATGTTTTTAAAATTTTGTTCCCGATGAATTAGCGAAAATTGAAATTTTCAATCGGCTAAAATTTATCGAAGCGATTTCGATTGGTAACGCGTTAGATCGTGCTTTGATAAATACTGTAGGAAATCGAAGCGAATCGACCGTAACGTCACAGACGTTGAAAACTGGTTCGCAATCCGTTGAAAGTGGATTAGAAATTAAGCAAACTGCTATGATTTCTCCGATAAAAACTGCATCGATTTCCCCGGTGACACTCAAGCAACTAAAATTTGATGTCGCTGAATATTATTTAAAATTAGTTTTGTTGCAACCTTATTAAGAACTAAACAAAGAAGGATTTCGTAAAATTTTGAAAAAACATGACAAAATATACAAATCGACTAGTGGTAAAGATTTTTACCAAAATAAAGTGCTAAAATCGAAATTCGTTGCAAGTATGCCGAGACTTCTAAAAATGATCGCTGATACAGAAGATAAAGTAACGGAAAAGCTGGGAAATGGAAATCGTCTCGAAGCTATGAAGCATTTACATCTGGTGGCTTTTAGCAGATCGGCAGATCGATCGACAAAAGTACTGTTAACAGCTTGCGGATTTCTACTATCTTTATTTCTACTTTGTTATACTTGCGCGACAACAACTATAAATCAACCTCGCTGGGTCGGCTTTCGGTTATTCAGAGGATATGGCTTATTGTTTTTTCACGTTTTTTTCGTGGGTGCTAACATGTTTGTTTGGCAAAACAGCGGGATAAATCACATTTTAATATTCGAAATCGACCCTCGAGATCATTTGGCTTATTACGATATAATGTTAATTTCGCTGTCATTTTTAATGATTTGGATTTGCTTCGCTTTGGGTTTTATATATGCGGACATTTTCGGCATTCCAGACGCAGTATTTCCGTTTTTTTTCATTTTTATCTGCCTGCTAATTTTATTTCAACCCTTGCCATGCTCTTATCGTTCGGCGCGATTCTGGTTTATCAAGCACGTTGCTAATTGCTTCAAAGCACCGTTAGTCAACATTATTTTTCCCGATTTTTTGATGGCCGATCAAATGGTTAGTTTGGTGACGTTCTTCTTGGACATCGAATACACACTGTGCTTTTATGTAATGTACGTTGATTATTCTGACTGGAATTTTATTGAGCAAAATATAACAAGTGAACCTACACCAAGTATTACAGTTCCACTGGAAGAATCCTCTTTCATTGAAGCGACGACAGAATTTGGAATAAATGCTTTTACTGGTGCCGATCAATGTATTAGTAAGATTTATGGAATTCGACCAATTGTTTCTTGTGTACCTGCGCTGATAAGAATTATGCAATGCTTCAGATGATTTCGAGACACGAAGAAGAAGTGTCATTTAATCAATGCTGGCAAATACAGCACAACATTATTTATCGTTTTATTCAGATCGTTAAATTCCTACCATCGCAGCAGTCATGGAAATCACCCACTCAAACATGGAGATCATCTGTATTTCTATTTTTGGATATCGGCATATTTCGTCAGCTTTTGCTACATGTTCCTTTGGAATGTCAAAATGGATTGGAGTTTGTTCGATCGAAATGCTAAAACTAATAAATGCCTTCGAGATAAATTGATTTATGGAAGTAAATGTTGGTTTTATTCAGCGATAATCATCGATTTCATTTTACGTTGGTCTTTCGTTGTGAATGTTAGCTCAGGCGATGCATGGCTGCACGAATCGATTTGTTGATAACTATTACGACGCTGTTGGAATGTTTCAGACGATTTATTTGGAATATGTTTCGATTAGAAAAGGAGCATGTGAACAATTGCAGAGAATTCAGAGAAAGTCGGAATACATTCATAACTCCATTAACCAAAGCGGATTTAGACGATTTATCAGAATTGGATGAGATTTGAGAACATTTTGTTTTGCAGATTTTCTGTATCTTTGTGCAATAATAATTATGATAAACCAATTTTATTAGAGTAGCTTTATGAAAACAAACATATAATAATGCAAGCAGAACACAAATAGAAACCAAAATATCACATAACCTGCAAGCACAACCCCATTTTATACACAATGGAACAAAATGTTTTGATATTTAAAGAAATTCAATGTATGAGAAAAAAAACTTAAATATTCAAACTGTCCTCAGTTAAACGGTTTCTCAAATATTCGATGATATTTTCAGGCACCCCATTTCGAAACGCTTCGTCGAATATTTCCATTATTAATGCTTCATCCATGATATCAGGGTCTGTATCCAGGTAGCAACGCTTACATTCGTCTCCACAACCAGTGCTGTGTCTGCTATAATGGAGAACACAAGTTAAATCCATCAATACGCGAGTTGCAAACCAATGACTTACTTGTGGAAATGGTTGTAGTTAATATTTGCTTCACGACAAAGATAACACATAACAATTCCGCAATCGCACGTGACATAGTTACAGCCGACGAGCTTGACGCATTTTTTCAAGCAAGCAGTGTTGCTGCAAGTGCGAACTTTTATCGCGGTAATCTTTTCTTCGCTATGAAAACAAGCATATAATGTGTTATTAAAAAGCTTCAACACGAAACTGCTTTCAGAAGTCAAAGCTTACAGTTCCTTTCGAATTCGGTCTTCTGGATCTTCGCGATCTTTCGCGTCTTCGCAAGTCAGCGATTCGTGGCGACGAGTTGGAACATCGCAATCGGGATTAACGCAAAAACACATGTTGCATTCCGGATTTTTGCAAACAAATAAAGTGTCGTCTGCTTCGCGGCAGCAGTGCAACTGATAGGGACATCCGCAAAATCGACACCTGCGAAAACAAATCTACAATAAAAATAAAATCTATTTCAAAAAGCCGTTTTTCACAAACCAAATCAACAAATCGATTTCATCTTTGGCATCTGAAATTGCTCTGCGATAGATTTCCTTGTCTAATCGAACGATCAGCTCTGCTGACAAATGAATTTCCAAAATTTCTAAAAAATATCTAGGGACATAACATGTTTGCGTCAATGAAGTCTTGAAATCAAGCTCAATTCTGTACTTCGATTAAACAATGCCCCACAACCACCAGTTGGGCAAGGAAATTCGATCTAAAAGCAAACTATAATGATTAAAAAGTCACTAGCTATTTCAACAACTAAAATGTTTACATGTTTGTCACTGAGTCGAACAAGGCAGTACGACTTGAAGCAAACGTCGCAAATGTTGTGATCGTTGACACAGCAAATATATGTCGTTTCCTCGTCGATTCTTTTTTCACAAGTCAAGCAAAATCGACCCTGAAAACCAAATTTTATTTTAAACAAGTACATTTCTCAAAACATAAACGTCATTACTGGAAATAGCTCCATTTCCAGTCTTTCCAAAATTCGCTCGATTAATCGCTGTTTGCGCATGACTTGCTGAATTATTTGCTCCATTTGTTCAGATTTCTTGGTGCTGTTCTTTTTAGCTACCATATTATGAATGGTAAAGCCGAGATTTGCGAAATCGAAGGTAATACCCAAACCACCGGCCACCGACCCAACAACCACGCCCAAGGTACGAGCCGCGGCTACGTTTCCAATGAAAACTGCTTTGGCTATATCGTCCGTAAAGCTAGCCACTAAACCGAGGCTTCGCAACAACGAAATTCCGCTGACGATTTCGTGAATCGAAGTGACAGCCGATAATGGGAATACGTTTAAAGCTTGCGGATCATCGATCTTAGTCTGCAGTTCAATTAACATTTTGTCCAACTTTTCGTTGGTTGCGAACAACTCTCGAGTTGCGTCACCTTCAGTTATTCCCTAAGCAAAAAATGTGTTTGCATTAGTAATTAACTGAGCAACTTGCTGAAACAATTGCATTACTCTTGTTATCACAGCTTCAGTAACCGAAGAACCGACTGTAACCGTCGCCCCTGGAATTGCGATGCCCATACCAGCGATGATTAAAGGAGTGGAAGCTCCGAAGGAAAATGGTAACAT
Organism: Prionchulus punctatus; assembly: GCA_034698125.1. Classification (NCBI taxonomy): domain Eukaryota; kingdom Metazoa; phylum Nematoda; class Enoplea; order Mononchida; family Mononchidae; genus Prionchulus; species Prionchulus punctatus. The sequence goes on along the minus strand of JAQGBA010000031.1, from coordinate 71,339 downwards.
AACAGTTCCAACGATTGCCATAGTACCACCCAGTATACCCATGCTACTTCCGACCAGATTCGATATGTTGACATTTTTGCGATGTAATTTGCAAGTTTCGATTTGGTTGCTCAACCATATTACAGTTCTACTGGAATTTTCCTTCCAGTTTCCAAAAACAGCCACTGTCTCATGATATGCATCGGTAACAGCTGAAAATGTTTATGCTTACACCATCATCATTTGCTCATCTAAATTTCAGATAAGCAAAGCAGGACAGCTTACACTGAGACATTTCCAAATTTTGAGTATCGCTTTTTGTAGACTAGTTGTTAGACCGTGTATTTTATTGGGCAAAATCGGTCTAATATTTATAATTTAGAAAATGGACAAGGTTAGGAGTAAAAGAGACGCATTATTGGTATTAATTGCATACAATAATAATAACCATCCGACAAGGTTCAACAGAACGTAATAAAAAAAACTAATCTTGGTGGCTGCTGCCTAGTCAGCAATGATTCATATCAGCTATTTTTATCAAGTCGGAACAAACAGCGTCCCGAAAAATCGTGAGCGAGGCAGCAAATTCGTCGGGACGCTTGCTATACGGTTTTCAAACGAGACGAGCCAAGGCGCTATAGTTGAATTTTAGCTTGTTAAATGTATAGATTGTCACTATTTTTGTTTTCATTTCCATTTCATCGCAGTTTTTTACATTTTTATTATAGGAAAATACATTTTGAATTATTTTTACGCTGACTCAACGAATAATAAGCAATGAAATATATCACGAAGAAAATGAAGAACAAGATTGGAAAAATGTATTTTATGATCGTCGGCGCAATTTTCAAACAAAAGTTGCACTTCAATTTGAAGAATCTCGAATATTTTCCGTAGTTATCCATCGAAATCGTGTCAGCCGCGATGTGATTTATCGCCGAATTATTATTCCTTTCGTCGAAGTGTTTTTCGACTCCAATTTTTATCAGCGATAAAAATACGAATAAGAAACAAGCCTGAATGAATACGTCGATCGCTTTGATGTAGCTGACTTTCGGCATGACAGCATTGTGAGAGAAATTCAAAAATATTATTGCTAAAACCACTTGGATAATGTCGCTGAATGTATTCTCCTTGGACATAGCCAGCGAAATCCACGAAATCGCAACGATACCAGTTGCAGGGAAAAATAGCACCATAAAATAAAATCCAGCTCGTCTTTCCAGGACGAAACAGCATTCCAGACGGCTGTATGTTCCTGCAACAGGTAAGTAGCTGTAATTGAGAAATGGTAGCTTGATATTGGTGATTTTTGTGATAAACTGTGCGTCAATTTGCTTGTCATCGGTCAAGTTGCTTAACAGACAATTGCCTTTGCAATTATCTTACAGCCATGATATAGGCTTGTTTATTGGTCGTCGATTTACCTGTGGACAGAGTTAAGTTCCTTCTTTTTGTTATAATTTCTGTCAAAGTAAAGTCAGGAAGCTCCATTTCAGGATTAATGGTCACTGGATCAATTTCTTTCCAATGATAAATCATATGCTGTGATTCCAGTCCATCTGAAGCAACAAAATCAAGTTTGAAATACTGAAATCTCAAATTGCCAAGGAGTTCTGCTTACAACTTTCGACAGATAATCTACAAACTTGACGATCAAATGGATACAGTGTTAAATCCATTGGACAGTGAACTGTTAGAGTGAATCTGAAATAAAACTGATTTCACCTATACATCTGAAATTTTGCAGTTATTTCTTCTAACCTTCGACTCATTAAAATATATCCATTCGACCATAGACGAATCAATGTTTTATGTGTAACCGATTTCGGATTGGTCTGAGTCTCTTCATGCATTATTGCTTGCGGAAGAAACGTATCCGGTACCCATAAATAATCCGAAAGAGTTTCGTGAAGTGAATATCTCACAATTTCGCTGATATTATCCCCTTGAGCTAATCGCAAATCTTGCCAAGTCTCACGCAGATAAATATCGATATCGTAAGTCATCGATATTTCAGATATTTTTCCAATGTTATTCACATGGAAATTCATTTCGATATCAACTGGTGACCCTAAAATTGAAGGAATATGTCAGCTAATAGCTACTACAGAAATCAACACATTTCAACTAAAGAATGTGCCGCTTATAGCTTGCAGCTTGCAACATTTTTAGCTAGACTCATATCAAAAATTGCACAAAGTAATTGTAAGATGTCAACTGTACCATCAGAATTTGGACGCACATGCCTTTCATAATTATTTTGCAGCCATTCTTCAGTTGGCGGTCCATGAAGTCTAAAATATGTCTAAGACAGCCAGTCATGTTTTTAAATCAAAAATCAAAATGATCAGCTTACTCATTTGATAAGACTTTATTTACAACCATCAACAAGATGAAGAACATCTTTCACGTAATTTTTAATTTTTTTTTTATCGTACAGAATAATCGACTTGTAATGCATCGCCAATTTTCCTCATGACTAAACTGTGAGGTTCGTTTTCGGCAAAAAAAAACGGCCTTAAATGTATTACAACGTTGGACACCGAGGGCTCTATCTAATTGGCTTGAGACTTTTTTCACATTTGTAATTTGATCGAAACCAAATCATATAGTTTTTAAACCACTTTTCTTACTTGCTATTGCTAAAAACGAGCAAATTTGATTACTAAAAAAAGTCCTCGTTTAAAAATTCAACCGATAATGTTACTCAGCATTCGATCAAGTGATTAAACTTTATATTCTGAAATATTTTCCACTCGAGGGGCTGTGTCGAGAACGGAAGGGGTGAGGGGGCTGATAGCAAAATTGAAAACAGGGAGCAAGAATTGAGGAAGAGTTCAAAGAAAGTGACTGTCTAAAAAACAAAGTTGTTTCTCAATAACAAAAGTTTTCAAACAGACTATCAAACACTTTCAACTGCTAAATTTCAAAGTTAAACCTCGTGGCATAGATAACCCGCTCAACGAACTAATAATCAGTCTTGGAACATTTTTTCACACTGAGACAAATTTCTGTTTGACAAGAGCACGTAAAGTTAATAGCAAATGTTACTTGCCAATAATCTTCGTAGATTACTAAAAAAAATTAGCTTCTTACTTATAATTGACATTTGCAAGAAACACTTTTGCTGGCACCAAAAAACGCTTGCAATAAAAAAAGTGTTGTTATTAGCTCAGTGTCCAGTTTCAATCAGGAAATGGAGGCAAAAAAAATCTAAATAATTCCGAGTAACTAATGGTCATGCGCCGATTTAATGAATCTTTTAGTTTGTTTTACAGCGATTTCAGATGTCCAGACTAAAAATTGATTTTCTCTGTCAATAATCAACGTATTCCGGAAATTTCTGTTGCGTCAGGAAAAGAATAACATTTTCTTCAAGACGACATAATAAAAATTGCAAAAATTTTCTAATTTCATTTCGGAAATCCATTTAAGTTTACTTCTAAATCCAAAATGCTGCGAAGTACGAAAATCAATTATTTGGTCAAGATTTTTGATGTTTCAAATCAAGGTTTAACTTGTAAATAGTTATTTTTGGTAAGTTTTCAATCTAATTTCTAATTTCTATGTTGCAAAATCCATTTTGTGGTTTACTTCGAAATGCATAATGGCTGTAAAAAAAGCAAATCATGGTTTGTGATGTTTCATTAAAAATATTAAATTGCCCAATTTTTATTTGTCGTTTTCTGAACTTTGCTAGAGCTGCAAGATATAAAATTGCATGCGGCTGTAATTATCTTGATTTTTTTCCAGAACAGTGAACAAGGAAAAAATTCAACGATTTCCATTCGCGTCTAATTCGTTCAATGGTTTTTTATTTCAATTTAACCGAATTAAATCCCGTAAGGCTTTTGAACATCGATAAGCACAAAGCCGTGTGTACTCCGCAAGATATTTTTTTCTTTGCTTTTCATTCTTTGCACTCTTTGTGTTCATCAAAGCATCAAATGATAAACGACTTATTCTGCCAAACGTTGAATTGCATCGGACATAAACTATCAACCCATCTTGTTTTATCATCGGACGAAATCTTGAAAGGCTTCGATCTATCTATTTATATGCAGAGTTACTGCTAATTCATCACTAGCTGAACGGCACGGAGTTTTTCGGTTCCAATTGTTTCGCCGAATGTCTTCGACGAGAAACGTTTTTTGAAACCAATTGTTCGATTTGGCAGCTCGAAGTTTTGTTTTTTTTTGTTCACTATCTATGCTGAAAAACGTTTTGTTCAATGCTGTATTCGCTTGTTCCGTTAATTTTTCTTTTCAACGACTATGCAATCGCGAAGACGAACTATACCACATACGAAGAGTACGGTTTTATTTTTGTACTGTAAGGCGTACTGTAATTTGTACAGTAATAGTTTCGACATTGTTCAGAATTTACGATCGACTGTTCGACAGTTGGAACAAGAGCTACGACAGACGCGTCAGACCGAGAATCGGAAGTGCGGATACTGTAGACTGATGATCAGGTTGTAGGTATACTGTAACAGCTGTTTATTTCAGAAGGTCCCGTACACGTGGAGACATTCGTTTATGTTCTGGGCATAGGTACCATATCCGAAATTAGCATGGTAATAATTACGCCCTGTCTTATTTCAATTTTGAGCGCACTTCAGCAAATTTCTATGCCCCGTAGACTTATGATTTGGACATATATCTGCGCGAAAGTTGGCAAGATCCGAGGCTGGTTTACGATGCGGCTCAGTTTCATAATTTGACAAAACTATCATTGCACGAAAGCTTGTCCGATTTACTTTGGGTACCGGATACGTTTTTGCCAAGTGCGGTTATGCAGAAAGAAACGCAGCCAAATTCGAAATCGGCTACCCACAAATCATTGCTCAGGCTAAACTCAAGCGGATTTCTGTTATACAGCAGAAGGTACAGTACTCCAAGGAATACACATGCAGGTGCCCAGTGATATTTTTGCCTTTAGGTTTTCTCTCACTGTTCAATGCCCCATGGATTTAACGCTGTATCCATTTGATCGTCAAGTTTGCAGATTGTCAATCGAGAGTTGTAAATGAAACTAATTTTGTCACATGCCATGCATCTATGAACGCAAGCTAATTGTTTTAGATGGACACGATGTCAACGATATCGTCTACTATTGGAAGAACTATCGACCAGTTGTCATCAACGACGAGCTCGAATTACCAGAGTTCGAAATAATGAAACATGTGATAAGAAGACGGAATATATCTTTGGCAACTGGTAAAGTCACTCATTGCACAATATGAAGGCAGTTGAAACTTGAAATTGAATTGGGCTTGACTAAGAAAGCCAGTTGTATTTTTGAAGTCTCAAATTGCCCACAATAGTCTAAAGTCGTAAGCCGCCTTATGGCCAATTCGCGGTTTATTTTTAGCTCGTGAAAATTATTTTTATTTTTGCTCGGTAATTCAGCTTTTACGTCGATCTCATGCCTCTCATTATTTTTTTGTAGGCGTCTACAGCCGGCTGGAGTGCTGTTTCTTTTTCAAACGACGCGCCGGCTATTTTTTCATGGCGCTGTTCTTCCCGGCCACCGGCATCGTGGCCATTTCGTGGATATCGCTGTGGATGGGCAAGGATAATACGTTCAGCGATATATTGCAAGTCATTTTGGCGGTGGTCTTCTTGAATTTCTCTCAAAATGCCGTCATGCCGCGCGTCAGCTACGTAAAAGCAATCGACGTCTACATTCAAAGTTGTTTGCTATTCGTATTTTTATCGCTGATCAAATTGGGCATCGCCAAACACTTGAACGAGCGAAATAATAAAAACCATAAAAATTTACACGAGGGTGTAATTATCGACAAACCATCGTTGGATTTGATGGTGGTTAACGAAATCGACGACCAAGCAAGCAACAAACATCATTACATATACGCGCCGAACATGAACCACAGCGCGATCGGCGGTGGATCGCAAGAAAATCTTCTCGACAAATATTGCGTTTGTTGTTTGTCGATTTTGCGCAAAACGAGTTTATTCGTTTTTCCGTTGATGTTCTTGAGTTTCGGCATTTTTTATTTCGTCGTCTATTTTTCGTTGAGCACGAGTCACGGGCAATCGAAATGCGATTTCCCTAATTCGTATTGAAGTCTAAAGCCGTTGACTGTATTTTGTAGACTATGTTTGTAATGTTGTAATATTTGTTGCTAATTTATCATCTAAAAAACGTTCTCGTATCAAACTTCCAAAAATCAGCCAGTGTGTTTGATTTTTAAGGCGTTTCTTTTGTTTTTTTTTGATATCTTTTACGAGTAACGTTCGCCAAGTCTAGACGGGATTACAAACGGATTTATACTTCGTTACATTTGATTTATGTGATTTCCGGTTGAAATTTATCACAGAAAATGAGTTTGTTTTTAAAAAATGAATCGAAATAGTTTCAAAAACAAACAAAAAAAACAACGATAGTGATACTATTTTTCATAAACGCCATTGGTAATTGTCATGGGAAATCAAATAAATATCGAGGCAAATGAAACTATATAAAATAATAAGATTATCTGTATTTCGCGGATCCATGTCAACTTTTTAAAATAAACCTCTATTTTTTTGAAACCTGACCCCTATAAAAAAGCACATCCGCAAGTTACCTTATCCAAAAACTTCTTTGGTTACTTTGGCTCACTCGTTACTTAAATGGGATTCAAACATGTACCTAAAAAACACATCAGCCAGAGATTATCCTGCAACATCTTTGTCTCAGATGAATCACTTGCTTCTCATGTTACAAATGTTACATTTTAAATGCGCCTAAAGACATACTGGAACGACCTTATCAATTTAATTAATGACATAAGTTTTAGAAGTCACATCTTCAAATCACTTTGGATTTTGTATGTATCATCTTAAAATTTGCAACAGAAAAATGCAATACATTAATCAATATTGAACTTGCCTCACAGATCAGGGGGGGAGTAGTAACTGAAATTTAGGAATAAACAACATCCCGACTTTGTAATGTAAAAGTCACAAAGCCAAAATGAAATTAGCAAGCAGCTGAACAGAGAAAATACATTCATTGTTTCAACATGACAAAGTACAGTACTTGGAATATTTTGATTTATCAAAAAATTGTTTCAGAATTGATCACTCAAGAAAATATTTAACTGTGGACTATTAAAACCAAGGAGATGGCGTTTCTGATTTTCCAAGCATGAAATTGATCGATGATTAATATTTGATTTTGTAAGTTAATCAAATGGCTGTTTTTTCTGATTTCCATGGTAAAAATTTGTTTTCATACGAAAGAGTTTGTGGAAGTGAATTAATGTTCGTTGATTTTGAGTAAAATATAAAGGAATTAGTCGGTTATAAAAGATTGCTTCATCTTTGAAAACAAGTTGTTGCAAACCAAAAATCAGCCTGTTTAGCTATTCAGCTTTCATTTTTTGAATCGTTCATGAACGTTGGCTGTTTTCTCAGTCATTGAAGTTATTCAATAAAACACATCTTTTTTACTCATTTTCTCCTAGGAAGGAAATTAGTTTATTTTACATTTCATCCTTTTGATTGAATTTAACTCTGTGACGTTTAGCATTTATATTCAGGTTTAATTGAATTTTTTATCTCAAATTAGCGCCGTTGACTCGCATTCCAGTACTTCTTTTGAGCATTTTCCGTCAAAAAGTGAAAACACATGTTTTTTTATGATGCTAGACGAATAAATTTTTCATTCACTTATCAATAGTTTTATCTGCAATTTTAATAAATTGGAGAGGTTTGGAAGACCTTTCACCCTTATTTTCGGCTCCGACGATATAGTTTTCATGAAAAATTTTGAAACAAAAGTATAACTTTAATCAACGATGAGGTGGACTCATCGGGGGATATGTTTTATTATTAACGTCGATTTGTTGGGAACAGTTATGCTCAGTGACAAGGGAAAACTAACGTAGAGCGTTCGTACGTATAGATTTTCGCGAAAACCTTGTCTCATTTTTGCTTCCATCGGTTAACGGAGAAGAGTGTGCGAGGAACAAATGCAAATTTTGTTTTAAGAATATTCTAAAATGTATTTTCGATTCGTGTTGATCTGGATTAGCTTCTTCATACAGCCGACCAACGGTATCAATGACACTTACTTGAAACAGTAAGTCAATGAAATGTAAGATGTCATGGAGTACTTTACAGGTACTGTAATTTTTTCAGCCTATACAATCGGTTGTTCAATGACTGGGAGAGTAACTACGACAAAAAATTGCGGCCAAATGTTGGAAGTATGGTAACTTTTTGAGCAGAAAGAACAAGCTAATGTAGTACAAATAGTGAACATAGTGAACGCAGGACATTAAGTGCTGACAGCAATTTGCTGAATAAGAATTTCTGACCTCGAATTGTTAACTGCTAAAGTGTTAACAACGAAATGCTGGCTGCGAATGCTGTCAAGGATATTATACTGACAGCAAGTGTGTGCAGTGAAGTGCTGACATTGAAGTGCCGACTGCAAAGTGCTGCAAGTCCTAGTTTACCGCGAACCGATCACGGCAAAGTGCTGACAATGAAATCTTAGCTGTAATCAGCATGTACTCGTAGATGTGGATACTCGATTTATGACTGTTTAACGTCATTTGAGAACCAATTTGAATGACTTGGCAGATGTTTTCCATCTCAAAAAGTGACTGAACTAAACAGACGAGTTTGACATATTTTGTTACAACTAAAAAATTATACTGTACTGCTGACTTTTTTGTTTTTTGCGCTTCGTTTTCTAGACGAACCAGTCGACATCGAAGTTTCTGTTTACGTAACGAGTTTGAGAAGCGTTTCCGAAGTTTCGATGGTAATTTGCTCAAGAATTCATTTATGCACAAATAATTGCACACTTTAACAGTTGTCAGAAACACTTACGAGCATGAAATCTAATGAATATGCATCAAGTTTTCTTACATGGGTTCCTAAAATAGAAAGATGAAATTGTTACAGTACCCATTTCCTGTTTAATAAAAACACATTAGACAACCCTCCAGGGTGCATTTTAATGGATGGAAAATGAAATTTGGGTTGTAATTTGAAGAATTTTCAAGTACAGATCCAATTTTGGATCGAATTAGAAAATTTTAAACACGATTTTGCGGAAAAACATACAAAGATTTGGCGCAAAATTGAAATCGTCCATGAAATCGGTGTCATGAAGAGCCATGACACATAAGATTGCTTTTTTTGACCCTAATGAAGGTTTAAAAACAAAGTTTCGATCATTTAGAGCTACGAATTGGACATTTATTTTCGAGAACAATGGCAAGACCCAAGATTGGATTACGATTTAGAAATTTTCAATAATAAATCGAAAATTTCCTTGCATGAAAATATGGCCGATCTTCTTTGGTTGCCGGACACTTTTCTACCAAATTCAATCGAAATCGGGTGCAAAAAAGCTTCCGACTCGGTCACCCATAAAAGACTACTTCATCTTAAGCCACGTGGGTATCTGTTTCAAAGTCGAAGGTACAAAACAAAAAATAATACAAATTTTCAATTCCATGAGGATTTTACTAAAATTGGTTTGCTTTTATTTTTTGGCAGATTTTCTTTATTAACCGAATGCCCAATGGATTTAACTTTTTACCCGTTCGATCGACAAATATGTCGACTATCTATCGAAAGCTGTAAGAAAAGCTGCTCTTACATTTTCTTTACGACACCATTTCTTGAAACAACTTTTTTCGACTACAGATGGATATGATAACGAAGATATCATTTATCATTGGCACAAAAGTAGGAATGTCGTCATAAATCCGGAGTTGGAATTACCAGAATTCAAAATAGCCAAATATGTTCCCAAAAAACGAAATATTTCATTGTCTTCAGGTATGAAAAGATTCCCAAACGTGCATAAATGTGATACCATTAGATAGAGGATTTAAAAATTTAAAGATCTACGACAACTGAGCCGATGACTTGGAAAGTTTAGCTGCAAGTTAGGCACTATAATTCATATATCCTTATTGTCATAAGTATCAAGTAACCTGCAGTCGTTTTCGGCAAATTCGAAGACCTGCGCATGAAGGCTATCTCTGTTGTGTAAACAATTTACTGGTTAATTTGCTAGTCACACTTTAAATTTTGCAGGAATCTACAGCAGATTGGAACTATGCTTCTATTTGGAACGCCGACCAGGATATTTCATCACAGCACTGTTTTTTCCCGCTACCGGTATAGTTGCCATATCCTGGATATCGTTGGCACTTGGCAAAGACAGCACAGTCAGCGATATGATCCAAGTCATACTGGCCGTGATTTTTCTAAATTTCACCCAAAATACGGTCATGCCAAAAGTCAGCTACATCAAAGCCATCGACGTTTACATGGGGGCGTGTTTGTTTTTCGTGTTCTTATCGCTGATAAAATTGAGCCTTTACAAGTACCTCAACCAAACTGTGGAAATATGCAACACTTGCGAATCGCTGAAAGCGGCCAATGCATCGAAGGATAACTTGCTAAGTAACGACGGACCAGCCCCTGCTGAACCGCTGCTGTCCCGCGACAAAAACGTTAATAAAAACCTTAAGTTGAGTCTGTACATTCAGCATACTGTATTAAAGATAAGCGCTTATCTCCTTCCTTTGTTGTTCTCGAGCTTTTGTTTATTTTACTTTTTCGGTTATTTCTATCTGAGCAAGAAGTCAGCTGGAAACCAGTGCAATTTCGACGAAAATTGATTGTAATTCGCGTGCAATAGTTGTGAAATCAAATAAAAATTACGATTCACCAAAACTGTAATTGAATGTGGTTGTCATTGTCTTTATAGTCGTTGGGATATTGAACTAAAGTTGTATAGAGTTGACTGTCGACTAATGACAAATAGACTGCAATGGTAACTAAAGTCCAGTGGAAACCACTGACCAGTGACCAGTGCATCGACCATAGCATCGACCACGGACATAAAGCGGTCACTATAGTTGGCATTGGTCTGTAGATGTTAACTGACCATCGTTGGACAATAATTGCAACTTGCTGTACTGTAATCCTGCTCATAACAGTACCAGTGGTAAAGATTTGAATTGATGGACTGTTCAACATTGAACTGAGCAAAAGTAAACCTTTTTTCGACCACTTATAAGTGTTAAATAAATCCCATTCAGTCTCTTTTTCGCAAACATAAACATGTTTGCCTAAACTATATAGACAGAGAAACAATATCTGGGCTATTGTTTTCATACGCATACAACTTTGCCAAACAGACTGAGAGCTTTGAAAATATTTGAATTATAATCCGTCCCAACTTGTTCATTCTGAGTTTCATTTTCGGGCGCCGAATAAACAAAAACAAACAAATTTTTGTCAAAAACATATACACGTTTGTAGCCAAATTCCAGATCAAAAAACGGCAGTGAGACGAGCCCAACCGGAAGAGCATCATCAGGATTTCAGGTGATTTAAATTGTATTCCATTCAGCAGTCCTGTTCGTCTTGGGTTCTGTGAAAACGCGGCCGTGGCCGTTGGAAAACAAAATTCTCCCAGTGCCGACATTTTGTACAGTCTTATCTTCCATGAACGTCCAGGCTTGATTCTTGTTTGCTTTGTTCCAAACAGATGTGAAAACCTGAAAATCATCAGAGTTAATATGGAGGAAGAGTCACATGCTAGTAGCAGGATGAGCAGATCCCTTGCTTGCAGCAGGATCAGTAGGAACATCGCTTGCTGCATGATCAGCAGGCCATTGCTTGCCGCAGGATTAGCTGGTCCCTTGCTTGCCGCAAATCAGTACGTCCATTGCTTGCAGCAGAATTAGCAGGTCCCTTGCTTGCAGAAAAATCAACAGATTAATTACCTTTCCATTATCGTTCGCCTCCAATGCTAGGCCAGTGGCGATATTTAAAATTTGCAAAACTGTTCCATTGAGCCTCGGTCTGCTGATTTTCCACGTTTGGTAAAAACCACTGTTCAACGGCAAGGTGTATGAATCACCATTTATATTTGAATCGAGAAACCTGCCAGTTTCCACGTGTTGCAATTTCAGAGCTGTAACAGGGTCAGTTTTGATTTCATAAAAAACAACTGCTGCACTATAGTCACTTACTGTAGAACATGCTTTCGTTGAGGCATGCGTCGAATTGAGACAGCTTTCGAACTGTTTTGATGTCGCACTGTACGTTGCAGTCTAAATTTAGAAAATTTCCCGCAGGATTTTCCAGCAGCTTCTCGACAACTTTGTACAGCAGAGGATCGCGTTGAGCGCACTTGTCCCTGCTGCAGTAACTTGGGTCGTGTTGGCATTTGTGGTTGATTTTGTACCACGACGGCGTCCAGCAAAGTGGAAAATATTCGGCGACATTGAGCATGCCGTACGAATTCAAGGGCCAAATTTTATTGCTTTTCGCATTGTCGTAAGCTGCCTGCAAAGAAAACTTTCACGAGTGTCTCGTGGTGTTCCACGCAAAATACAGGTTCATGAAGCCGTGAAAAGAGTTATGGAAATTCCTGCAATTACGTTCAAGTTGAGCTGCAATCGTTTGTCGATTTCATGAAAAACGCTGTTGACAGCGTGTCCGAATTCGTGAATCAAGAAAGCGTACGGTCCGTGGCCGGCGTCCTCGCATTTTTCTCTCAAATAAGGCACTGAAACGATATTGCTGTAAGTCAAACCCAAGCCCTGGCTCGGCTTGCAAGACGGTCCGGACTGTTCGGGCAACGAGCAACTATTCTCGTTCGGACCGTACATGATGATCCGTTGCTGACGACGAAGCAGTGCTTCGACGATTTCCGGTTTCAGCCTCTCCATGATACCCGTTATGACCCTGGCCGAATCGACCAGCGAAAAATCCGGCGTATCGTCGCTGCTCATGATCGGCACGCCGTTGGCCAAGACAAATTTCTTGTAGAAATTCGTATCGATAACCGGAATGAAATCCTTCGGCAAATTGCATATTTTCTCCACTTTGAACTTTTCACAATTCGTGCGCCCGGACGACGACGGTACAAACAAAAAAGATGCGAGCAACGAGTACATTTCGAGCGAAAATTTCAATTGCATTTTTCTCAGCTTCGATTGCACAAAACCGACCGACGCGCACACACTCGCCAACATTGATGGGGCGTCTGAAAAGTTTTCATTCGGGCCAAAAAGTTTTGCACACTTATTATTTAGATTTTTGTTGTCTTGTTTACAGTCAACAATAGTTGGGTCGGTACTGTAGTATAGTAATTATTGAAAACAGTGCGTGGGCCCAGTCAATTCACTGCTTATTTCAAGCGATTTACAAACGTTTTTCATTACCTGGCTCTGCTTTGAGAGGTGCCATCTTGATTCGCAGGACGGGTGCCTGTCGGTTCTTTTTCCGATGTCAAAAAGCGTAAGTACATTAGACGTTTCCGACCGAAACTGGTTTCGAATAAAAATTACTTACTGCAAGCACTTGATTAGCAGATTTTGTTATGTATCGAAACTAAAACGTGCATCGCTACGACAATATTCGATTACATTTTTTGTTTTATTTTGGTTTAGCCTGTGAGTTGCAACCAGTTGCAAATGACGTCATTAAAATGAAAGACGGGCAAAAACTACTTCCTCTTTTTTGCTTCGTCTTTGTTTGAGTAAAAATTGAAACTTTCGAGTGGCGACAGGTGTCTAGCGCTCTTTTTTGTTTGACATCCGGTTGCTAGAAAAAAATGCAAAAATCTAATTAATATTGTTTGCAAACTAAATTAAGTAGATTGCAAAAAAGTTTCAAAAAAATCATAGAAAATCAGCAAGCAAGTGCAGAAAAGTGCTCTCAAAAACAAAGATGCAGGCACGCAGGCAAAACTTTAATCGATTTCGCTCAATTGCGATTTCGACAATGGCTGTCTATTTTGCTAGTTCGTTACCCAGGGATTGGACAACTGTCAAGTTTTCTTATTGTATTTCATGAGATTTTGTCATGAGAAATTGTAAAATAAACAGATGCAGCATGAAATTAAAGAAGGAATTTTCGAGAATTAACAAGAAACTTTTTTCCACAACGTACACGACATTGTACACGCAATGCTGTTCAACATATTGCATTTCAAGTTAGTTTTTTTAATTTTCATTGCCGATTTTTTAAACTTGAAAGTCTTTTGCTATTATTGCCAAAATACAAAGGTAAACGTCTATGGACAAACAGGTCCTCTGCTTTCATCGCTGTTTTCAACTGCTGCTAAACCTTATCGTGATTTCCGCAAGAATTACGGCATCGATGTCAATTTGGAAATTGTCCCAGGAGAAATTTATGTGAACTCAGGCTTGGTTGGCATTGTTTCAAAAGACAACCCAGTTGTATTTGCTGGAACACATCACAACTTCAATTTGACTGATAACGACATCAAGTTTCCTCTGCTTGCTCAGTAAGTCAAACAAATGTTAGAAGTGAAATCGCTAAACTTGTAACATCGAATTTGCAAGTGAACGCTATCCTTGTTACACGAATTTGCAAATGAAATCGATGAACTTGCAGCATCGAACTTTATTTTTAGAGCTGTTGTTATCATATATAACATTCCGAAAGTCAATAGTTTGATTCTCAGCATGCAGACCATATCAGATATCTACCAAAGAAAGATCCTGTATTGGAATAATTCCAACATTGCAATTCACAATCCAAATTTCACTATGCCTCAAACAAAAATTTTGCCAATCGCCAGAGTTGACAGCGATGCAACCACAGCCTTGTTCACGCAAGTATTGTCTGAAAACGACGAATATTGGAAACAAAAGTACGGTTCATTTTTCGAGCCGAATTTCGTATGTGACTCGTTTAACAAGAGCTGCAACTCGACATCGTGGCCGCCGAATTCGATTCACATGTTCGGAAACAAAATCGAGGGCATGATCGGCATTATTGCCTCCGTGCCGTACAGTATAGGCTATGCGACTGTTAACATGATTGGCCGAAACAAAATCAATCAAGCAAGCTTGGCAATCGTCAACACTTCGCAAGTTATCAGCGCAAGCAATAAAAACGTCGACATCGCTATGAAATACTTTGCAAACAAGTCGAAATCCGATGATTTGCAGTTGAATTTAGATAACGTATTCATCGCTGACGGCTATCCGATGATCGCTTTTTCATACATGGTTATTAATATGACCTACGACAGCAACATCGACTGTTGCGTTGTGCAAGAATTAATCGGATTTCTCGACTGGCTCTACTTCAAATCGGACAACAATCTTCTCTACGAAATCGCTTACGTCCCGATTATCGACGAATTCAAGCAGAGAATAAAGAAATTCGTGCTGAATCGCGCGCGATGTAGCGAAGGACTGGTCTACGCCAACTACTTAGCCAGTCTCGATCCAACGACGCTGTTCGAAACTTGGAAAGTTGCAGTGTTGATCGCCGGCGGATTCGCAGCGATTTGCGTAATCGCTGCAAGTTGTTATTACGTCTACAAACACAAATTTTACGTCGACGAAAGTCGTTGGACGATCGAGCCATCGAGGATCAAAATGCATCATCATCAACATGCCGAAGCGGGTGGTGGTGGTAAGAAGCTCGTTCATTCGGATTCGGAAAGTATTCAGTCGGACGGGAGCCAGTTACCGGGTCGGGTCAAAAAATCCAACAGTAGAAGTTCGTCGGCCATCGGTCACGGAGCCGAGCACGGCGTGGTCAAGGAATTAAAAGAGTTCATGGTACGAGGCAAGCTGGACGAAAACAAGATCTACCTCGATTTGCTCGTTTGCAAGATACCTCAACAGTGGACCAACGGCACGAAACGAATGGTGAACAAGTTGCAGAACGTCATCAACAAGAACGTCTCGACGTTGATGGGCATTGCGGTAATCAACTCGGCGCCGTACGCCGTTTTCGAATTTTGCTCCAAGGGCACGTTGCACTACACTTTGAGGACCAGTCGCTACCATTTGACCGACGAAATCAAGTTCTCGTTCGCGCTGGACGTGGCCCAGGGCATGAAGTACTTGCACCATCACGGATTCGTCCACGGCTATTTGAACTCGATTTCGTGCTATTTGGACTCGAGTTGGTCGGTGAAAATCGCCCAATGGGAAAAATTGCCGATCTATCGCGACGAGAATTTTCGCGATATCGCCGAATTCGTGAGTTACAGCCCCGGCACCGATTTCGACGAGGCCAGGATGATCGAACTCATTTACATCGATCCGAAGCTGATAGCTCGCATCGAAGAAGCCGTGGATATATATTCTTTCGGATATCTGTTGATCGAGATATTCTCGAGGAAACTACCGTATTTCGAAGAAGTCGAGGAAGACGGCAGCGATTCTTATTCGGATATCCTGAAGAAGAAGTTCACCGATGTCCCGTATCCGAAACCGCGGGCGAGCAAGCTTTCGAAAGATCTGTGCAATTTGGCGTACGCTTGCATGTCGTCCGAAGGACAAAGACCGAGCATGTCCAAGATTTGTTCTCAGTTGAAAAGAAGCGGTAAGATATCGGACGGAATTGTTGATATAATTATGGACACGCTGGAATCGCACGCCGATGCTCTCGAGGAAAAAGTCGAAGAAAGAACGTCAGAATTGAAACAAGTAAATAATTGACTCATAATATCTAGAGCCAGTGCTGAAAATTGTCTACTTTTGTTGGGAACTGTCGCTGTGGCATGCAAATTACTGCTCAAGCGTACTTCTTGGACAACTATAGTCAATGATCAACTACGGCGAATAGAATCATCATTGTAAATCCACCTGGGTTGCTCGTATCGCTATCGGAAATCACGATTTGCTGAAAGGCTGTAACATTTTTTAGGTCACCAACAACATGCGCAATTTGCTAAACGATGTATTACCACCGCAAATCACCGACAAATTGCTGAAGGGTGAAGATGTTTTACCCGAGCAATTTGAATGCATAACGGTGTACTTTTCCGATATCGTCGGATTTGCAACGATTTCCGCGAAATCGTCGCCGACGGAAGTCATGACTTTGCTGAACGAGCTGTGGATTGCTTTCGACAGCATCATCGATAAATTCGACGTCTACAAAGCCGACACGATTGGTAATAATGTATTCGATAAAAAAGCACAATAATATAACTGACTTGCGATTTGATTTGCAGGCGATGCTTACATGGTGTGCTCTGGTCTACCACAGCGCAATGGTAACGATCATTGTCGGCAGATTGTTTTGCTTGCGATGGCTTTGTTAGAAATGTGCAATGAATTCAAGGTATGCTTTGCTGCAACTGCTTTTTTCTGGGAATGCTTGCAGACAGTGCCCGGTTTTTGTTTGTTTGCAACTGTAGATCAAACACATGCCTGACGAAAAACTGAAAATCAAAATCGGTATAAATTGCGGCCCAGCAACTGCTGGTGTGGTTGGTTCGAAAATGCCTCAGTAAAAGCAACCATTATTGTAGCTGCTAATTTGAACCAGATTTAACAAAAAATTTGTTTTTAAGGTATTGCGTTTTTGGCGATACGGTAAACACAGCGTCGAGAATGGAATCGACTTCGTTAGCGAGAAAAATCCAAGTATCAGAAAAAACGAACGCGTTTTTGAATCAACATTTCGCAAATCTTTTCGAAATGACGTTTCGCGGTGAAATCACAGTTAAAGTAACATTTGCGATCACAAAAAACAAATCTTTGCACCATTTGCCACCATTTTTGCCGTGTTTCCTTATTTCAGGGAAAAGGAACTATGAGGACTTACTGGCTGCATAATCGCTTTGAAGATTTGTGAAATCTTTCCTTAATATAAACTTTTATTTAATTAAATATGACTTGTAAAAATTTGCGAGGAAACATCGCTCAGAAAATAATTACTTGCGGTATTGTAAGGATAATCGGATTTGCGCTGCTATGTCTTTTTTAGAACCATCGTACTGCTTTGGTCATTTAAAATAATAATCCGCCTAAGGATAACTCTTTGTGGAAATTGTATTATGCATTAAACAAAAAAACTTCGAGGCATTATTATCATGTTGTTATATCAATTAAAAATATTAAAATGTGTTTCAGCCCCGAAGTACATGAGGATTTAGACAAACATTGATTTCGCACGTTTGTTATTTTGCTTGTTTCCTGCTTTTTCTTGATTCGTGATTTTGATAGGATTTTTATGCTGAAAAATAAAACTGCATTTGAAATCATTTCTTTTTCAATTATTAAATTTTAACTAATCTGACGACATTGCTGACGACAGACTTCAGGAAATTCGGTGATATCTTGCAGGGGAAAGCATCGTGCGCAATTAATGAAAAATAAATGAGGTACTTTAATTAACAAATTTTTAACATTTTTCTGCACTAATAAGTTTTCCTAAGGAAGCCAAATCGTTTCTCAAATGAAGAACTTGATGTGCAAAGTTTTAGCTGAGAATTCCACTGACATCGAATTATTCAAACTTGTCATGAATTTCAATCGTGGTACAGTCGTCATGGTGTCGATTGCGTTTTGGGTCCGACTCGTCGTCTACTTTTGCTCGTTAAAACTAATTTCCGGCTACACTTGCGGCAATAAGTTAATCGAAGTGTTTGGTCAAACGTCTTCGATAATTAGACCGATATTCGCGTCGGCGTTGCCGAGCTACAACGATTTCCGCAAAAATCTCAAAGTAAATACATCGGTGAAACTGTTGACTACAACGAATGTCGTAACACTTGGATTCGTTGGCGAAGTCGATCAGAAGCAGCCGGTGGTATTCGCAGCGACTCATACGAATTTTTCGATGCACAATAACGAACTACGATTTCCGTTTCTTGCGCAGTAAGTGGTAAATCTATGCGAAAAAATTTGCAAAAATGTGAACTGAGACACTTTTTGGCGATAAATTAACCAAAATTGCTCCAAACGAACCCATAAACAAAATTAACAGTACGTTTTGTATTTTAAGAGCCGTCGTTTTAATTCACAACGTCCCCGGCGTGACAAACCTTAATCTCAGCTTGGGCGTCATCAGTCGAATATACAGCGGTAAAATACAATACTGGGACGATCCTGCAGTTCAAGAATACAACCCGCAGGCCAACATGCCCCACCAGTTGATCGTGCCTGTGGTTCGACAGGAATCGGACGTCAGCACGAGGCTGTTCACGCAGATTTTGACTGCACGAACTAGCGACTGGGCACAATACGGAATTATCACAGCGCCGCTGTTCGTCAACAACGTATGCTGCAACTCTACAACTTGGCCTCAGAACGTCTCGTTACTGTACGGCAACGGTACTGTAGGTATGATCGGATTCGTGTCTTCGTACTCGTACTCCATCGGCTACGTTACCATGAGCACCGTAAGTCAGTACTCGATCAACATCGTCAACATTTCTCAAAATCAGTCGATCATCTCGCCGTCGGTCGAC
Organism: Prionchulus punctatus; assembly: GCA_034698125.1. Lineage (NCBI taxonomy): Eukaryota > Metazoa > Nematoda > Enoplea > Mononchida > Mononchidae > Prionchulus > Prionchulus punctatus. The sequence continues at coordinate 52,109 of JAQGBA010000031.1, read as the reverse complement.
GCAATGAAATCGGCGATGCTGGCCTACGTGGACGACGATCCGAAGAGTGTGGACGTAAATTTGGACGCCAAGTTGCCGCCGGACGCGTATCCCTTGTGCGCATTTTCCTATATGGTCGTCAATTTGACGTACGACAGCGGCATCGACTGTTGCGTCATACAGGAATTGGTCGGATTCTTGACTTGGTTCTTTCAGGCATCCAACGACGACATGTTGCTGTCGATGGGTTTCGTGCCCATCATCGACATTTATCAAGACAAAATAACGAACTTCGTTCTGTCGAAAATCCGCTGCAAGGAAGGCATGGTCTACGCGAACTATTTGGCTAGTCTAAGTCCGTCGGTTTCGCTCGAAAGCTGGCAAATCGCCGTCATAGTCATCGTGACTTGCTTGTTCGTCGCTGCAGCGCTGGGATTGGGATACTACGTTTATTTCACGAAATTTCACGTGGACGAAAGCCGCTGGATGATTCAACCGAATCGGATACGGATCAGCGAGGATAAAAGTCACAGCTTTCACGGCGGCGATTTAATGAGCAATCATTCGGTAAGTCTGAACATTCCCGGCCAGTCGGACAAGTCGAAAGACGGTTCGAAATCGCACAGTACGTCGACCCATACCGACTCGCAAACGCGTCGAGCCAAGCGAAATCTCAAGGAATTCATGATCAAAGGCGAGTTCGACGAAAGTCGGATTTATCTCAGCCAGTTGCAATGCAAGCTGCCGCAACAATGGTCGATTTACACGAAACGAGCGCTGAGTAACAAACTGAAAAACGTCATCCACAAGAATATCTCGACACTTTTGGGCATCACGATACTTCATAACGGGCCCTATACGGTATTCGACTTTTGCTCCAAAGGCACGTTGCATTACGTGCTGCAAACCAGTCGTTACAAGTTCACCGACGAAATCAAATTTCAATTCGCGTTCGACGTCGCCCAAGGCCTGAAATACTTGCACCATTACGGACTTTATCACGGATATGTCAATTCGATCACTTGTTACCTGGACGCAAGCTGGACGGTTAAGCTATTCCAATGGGAAAAGCTGCCCATCTACCAGGAGGAGAACTATAGAAGTATCAAAGACTACGCCCATTACTCGAAAGACAATATTTTGGAAGAAACCAGGCTCATCGAACTGCTGTACGTACATCCGAACCTGCTGAAGAAAGTCGACGACGGCGTCGACGTTTACTCGTTCGGATTGTTGTTGATGGAAATCTTCACCAGGAAACTACCGTATTCAGAGGAAATCGAACACGGCGACTCGTCATACACGGAAATCCTGCACAAGAAGTTCAACGAGAACACGTTCATTCGACCGAAAGTCTACAAAATTCCCAAAGATATCGACTACTTGTCGGCGCTGTGCCTGGCATCCGACGAGCGACGACCGAAAATGACGCAAGTTTGCACTCAATTGATGAAAAATTGGAAACATACCAATGGCATAGTCGACATCATTATGGACACGCTTGAATCGCACGCCGACGCTCTCGAAGAGAAAGTCGAAGAAAGAACGGCCGAATTGCAAGAAGTAAACAAATTGCACCGCAAATCAAATCAAAATTGTACCAAATTTACTGCTGCATGATTGATGACTCTTGCAGAGGTTTTCAGCAGAGAAGAATTTCTATCTTCTTGAAGCTGCATCGATTTCCCAACGATGAATCGATTTCCCCCGGCGCTGCGTCGATTTCCCGGTGCTGCGTCGATTTCCCGGCGCTGCGTCGATTTCCCAACGCTGAGTCGATTTCCCAGCGATGTATCGATTTTTGAGCCTGCATCGACTTTACTGCACTTTATTACAACTTTTGATTTCTTCTTTATATCTTTATATCTGTATCTTTGCAGGTTACAGATAAAATGCGCCATTTGCTTAACGAAGTGTTGCCTGCGCAAATCGCTGAAAAATTACTCAGCGGCCAGCCTGTCTTGCCCGAGCAATTCCAATGTATCACCGTCTATTTTTCGGATATCGTCGGCTTCACAACGATTTCCGCAAGATCATCGCCGATGGAAGTGATGACTTTCTTGAACGATTTGTGGCTGGCATTCGATTCAGTCATCGAGAAATTCGACGCTTACAAAGTTGATACGATAGGTAAAATGAAAAAAAGACGATTGACTTTTTTGCCTTTCTTGTAGCATTTCCGATTTCAGGCGACGCTTACATGGTTTGCTCGGGGCTGCCAACACGAAATGGCATGGAACATTGTAGGCAGATAGCTTTACTTTCTTTGGCGCTGTTAGAAAATTGTAACCGATTTGAAGTAAGATATTGCATATTTTTCCTATACTTGATTTCATATCGAACTGATTTCAGATTAAACATTTACCTGGTGAAAAGCTGAAAGTACGAATCGGAATGAATTCAGGCCCTGCAACTGCTGGCGTAGTCGGCTCAAAAATGCCTCAGTAGACAAATTTTCAGTCCTCTGTTGAACTAAATACAGGTCAATTTCCGTTCTTTGCAGGTATTGCGTTTTCGGAGATACGGTAAACACAGCAGCTCGCATGGAATCAACATCGCTTCCGCAGAAAGTGCAGACGAGCGAAAACACGAACGACCTGCTCAACACTTACTTTCCAAACGAGTTTACTACTGTTCTACGAGGAGAAATTGATGTCAAAGTAAACATATCCTTGTTGTTTCTAACATCGAGTGCTTGCCTAAATGCAGCCCTTTGGCAAGTTAAAAACTCTAAAAAACCAAGAAGGTTGCTCTGCCGAGCTGAAATCTTTAACTAGCCATTTTTTCTTTCAGGGAAAAGGCATGATGAGAACATTTTGGCTTATCGAGGAAAACAGGAAACTGTGATGATTTTTAGATACTGTAATTTTGTTTATAGCGGAATGTTCAGAGTATTTTTTGGTTTCTTAAAATATGTATATTAAATTTTACGTTTATGGCTTCAAATAATTCTAGAACATTTTTATGTCTTTGTAGTTTTTGTTAGTCTTCAGATACCTTATCAAGTGCAACACATAAAAATAGAATGAATAGAAAGGAACATATCTAATTAATTTCTCGGAAGTTTCCTGCAAAATGAATATCGAAAAAACAACAAAACAACAAAAGAAACGAGCAGGTAAATTGTCATGACACATGTAAGTTCAAAAATGTTCACACACGACAATAAAAAAAGCGTAAGATGGCACGTTCACAAACTTACCTCATTCAGTTACCCTTGCGTCACAAAATGCCATCAACCGTTGCAATTTTGTGTTGTTTTTCAACACTTATAGAGATCAGCTTTGGTTACTACTGCCAAAACAGATTCATAAAAATTTATGGTCAAACTTCGTCGTCCGAAAACGATATATATTCAAATTTAAACACCAACTATGCCGAGTTTCGAAAAGGGCAAAAAATCACTTCCGGCATCGAAACGATTATTGGACAACAATCGAACGATTCAAGACAAAATCGAGTAGTTTTCTCAACGTTTCCGTCGACGAATCTGATCGATGACAAGTCGAAACTAATTTTACCATTTTTGGCCGAGTAAGTTCAGCGAGACGTCACGTAACATTCACGAAACCGACAAATTTTTTGTTTTTCAGACCATTGGTCATTATTTTCAACATTCCCAACGTCGACGAATTGAATCTAACGTTGGCCGACGTCGCCGACATATACAAAGGGAAAATAATTTTTTGGGACGACGTGAAATTGAAAAACAAAAATCCTGCTGTAGAACTGCCGAACGAACGGATACTGCCGATAGCCAGGCAAGATGCGGATGTGACCACGACAATTTTTACACGAGTTTTATCCTATTTCGATCCAGAATGGAAATCGTTATACGGCGAGTTCGAATCGCCGATGCTCAGCGAAGATCAACTGTACGTTATCAATTTAACGAAATGGCCTGAAAACTCAGTGGCTATGTACGGAAATGGACCCGTAGGCATGGCTGGACTCGTCGGTTCCATCGACTACAGTATCGGCTACAGTTCAAAAAGTAGCGCTTATCAGTACGCCTCGAACGTAGTTCGCGTCATGGCTAGTGAGGACGCCGTCCCGATGCGTCCAACTATAGAGAACGTCAAGGAAGCCATGTATTTCTCGTTCAATACTACAGTACCGTCGACTTCGTTGGATTTCAAGCTGCCGACTAAAGATTCCGACGGTTACCCGTTGTCAGCATTTTCATACCTGATTTTGAGCTCGTCGTACGACGGTTCGGTAGATTGCTGCGTCGTACAAGAAATAGTCGGGTTCATCGACTATATTTTGTTTTCCATCGACGAAACTATTCTCGACGACATGGGCTACGTGCCGCTGATACAGGCGATCAAGCAAAGGATCAAAGAGCTTATTTTGCCGAAAATCAACTGCCAGGAGGGTTCGGTCTACGACCTCTACCTGATGACTTTGACACCCGAAACTGGTCTCGAAAGATGGCAAATCGCACTGATTCTCGTTTCGGCATTGATCGTCGCATTGCTGCTCGTCTGCGTCGGCAATTTCGTTTATGAGTCGAATTTCAACGTGGACATCAATCGCTACATCGTCAACGCCGATCGAATTCGAGTGCTGGCCAACAGAAGTCAAGGCGATAAAAAGACTAGCGACGACGCCAGCGTCCATTCGAAATACTCCCACAACGCCAGCAATTCGGTCGGTGACGATCAGGATCAAGCAGATACCGCCGGTCACCTGAAAGAATTCATGACTCGCGGCATATTCGACGAAAACAAAATTTACTTGGATTCGTTGGTTTGCAGCATTCCTCAGCAATGGACGACGGCTAGTAAGCGGTCGTTCGCCAAATGCAAGAACGTGGTTGTGAAAAATGTTTCAGCACTGCTGGGCGTTACAGTAATCAACTTTGCGCCGTTTGCATTATTCGAATTTTGTTCTAAAGGTAGGTCGAACGTATGAAGGCTGAAAATGAACGCAATTCAAGCACAATTGCGTGTTCGGAAAACAAATAATCGGCACTAGCCAGCGTTTTACAATTTACTTACAGGAACCCTGCACTACGTCTTGAAAACCAGCCGATACAACATCACCGAACCTATCAAACACCAGTTCGCGTTGGGCATCGCCTCGGGCATGAAGTACCTTCATCAGTACCACATAGTACACGGATACTTGAGTTCATTGACTTGCTATCTCGACGCCAGTTGGACCATAAAGATATGTCATTGGGAAAAGCTGTCCATATACCAAAAGGAGAACATTAGGGACATCGCCGAGCATTCGACCTACGACCCGGAACAGTCCATCGACGATGCGAGGCTGATCGAATTGATTTACGTTGATCCGAATTTGGCCGTCAACATCAGCGAGAGCGCCGACGTTTACTCGTTCGGACATTTGATCGCCGAGATCTTCACACGAAAATTGCCGTTCGCCGAAGATATCGAACTGGGATTGGAAACGTACTCGAGTCTTTTGAAACGGAAATTCGTCACTCGCCAATCCATCGAACCGAGTCGCAAGGATATCTCGAGCGAACTTCATTCGCTGTGCATTGCTTGTTTGTCGATAAACGAAAAACGGCCGAAGATGAACGAAATATGTTCGCTGTTGCAAAAATTCACGAAAAATTCGGGCAGCATCTTGGACATCATCATGGACGCGCTGGAGGCTCACAACGACGAATTGGAAGAAAAAGTCAATGAAAGAACGGCCGAACTTCATCAGGTACAGAAGTTGGCAGATAAGACGGGTCAAAAATAAAAAACTGTTATCCGACGTTTCAGATGACTGATAAAATGCAGGATTTACTTCACGAAGTGCTGCCGTCGCAAATCGCTGATCAGCTTTTATCCGGCCGAGCAGTCCTACCCGAATACTTCGAATGTATATCCATATACTTTTCTGATATCGTCGGATTTACGACGATATCCGCACGATCGTCGCCCAACGAAGTCATGGCTTTCTTGAACGACCTGTGGACTGCATTCGACAGCGTCATGGAGCAATTCGACGTTTACAAAGTTGATACTATTGGTGAGAAAATTTTGCTATTTTGTTTACGATAAGTCTACAATTGAGCTCACTAATCGTCAGGCGACGCCTATTTCGTGTGCTCGGGATTACCGAATCGAAACGGAATCGAACACATCCGCCAAATCGCTTTGCTGTCCTTGGGACTGATGGATAAGTGCGACAACTTCAAGGTACCTGCGGATCCAACTCTAGTTGATGGTTCTACTTATTGTTTTGTTTGCAGATAAGACATCTGCCTGAGGAACAGTTAAAGATTCGGATTGGAATTCATTCTGGTCCTGCGGGAGCTGGCGTCATCGGTTCAAAGATGCCACAGTCAGTCGAATTCTTTGTTTTTTAAATAATTTTGTTGGAAATACCAATTGCGTAAACGTGTAAGGTATTGCGTGTTCGGCGATACAGTGAACATGGCAATGACCATGGAAGGCACTTCAATTGCGCAAAAAATTCAAATATCCGAAAGCTCGTTTCAACTTTTGGATAAAAATTTTAAAAATCAATTCGCATTGGAATATCGTCATGTGCATTCGGGAGGAGAGGTATTTGGCAACTATTGTTCAACTAGTGTTTCCTGTCGTGTCCTATGTGAATCTTTTCAGGGTAAAGAAGATATAAAAACTTATTGGTTGAACAAAAAATAATGAATGAAGCTTTGATTTTCCTGCACTTTGTGCGACCATTTAATTTTATTACCCAAAAACTAACATTTTAAAACAATTAAAAAAAAGTCTTCGAAACAAAAGGACAGGCTACTACTTGCATCTTATACAAGAAATAAGTACCGCTGGAAAAGATACGCCAGGATATGATTTCTCGCTGCATGGAGCTCGCTGATAAGACAGCAGACATTCGTTCGCTCTCCAAATTGCAGACACGCAAAACTGTTGCCTGTAGCAGATTTCCGCGCAGTCTGCCACGCTAAGACTGTTTGCAACTGCTGTGAAAACAGTGGCCGACGAAACGGTTAAAGTTGGTTGAACTGTATAAGTCAGATTTTTGTCACAGCCTGCAAAAATAACTGCCGATCTATCAGCGATCTCACATTTACCAAGTGCTCGTTGTGCTTACTTGCAAGCAAATAGTTCAGCGTTTTGTATTCTCTGTAGGCTAAATTTTCTCGAATGTCTTGCGGCGCCGTTGTTGCAACTGGTTCAGTTGCAGACTTCCATAATGGACTCGCTGGCTGAATCAGAAGCGCTGGTCCCAGCCGATTTGTTTCATCGATATCTTGCACAAAACTCGGCTCTGAAAACAAATTTGATATTAGCTAACAGCCGTTACAAATTTATTCCCAAAAATACTTTGCACTTGACATTTTATGCATCCAACTACAGTCGTTTTCTGATCGAAAGGGTCAGAGTATTGGTCGCCGATTTCTTTATCGTTTTTGCCGCAGTCGGCGTGATAGTATCCGAAGTAGCAAGTGCCCCCGGAATTAGGTTCTTTGCTTTTAGGAACGAATTTTATCGAGTAACAAAATTGAAGTCGTTCGTAACACATCAACACGCAGTCTCTTTCATTGTCCGCTGGCTTGTTCATGTAGAAAGTGCTGCGATCGTCGCTGGTAAAGTTGGCTGACATCCGCTTGTATGTCAATTCACCTTCACATTCTGCAAAGAGATGTGTCAACTATTACTTGTTGGGAAGTGGTAGATCAACCGTAGAAATATGGTAGGATCACTTATAGGCAAGTTGTAACACTTTTAGGCACCGTGCAGCCCCTTGCAGACCGCTTGCAAATCGCTTGCAGACCACTTGCAACATCAAAATTAACAAACTTACGTCTCAATTTTAGTCCTATAGTGTTCGTACAACTACAGATCGCAATACAGCAGAACACTATCACGAAAATCATTATTCAATTTTCTGACCACAATGCAAGTTGCATAAGACCGAAAATGGTATGAAAATGTAAAATTTCATTTCGAAAGTCGTTTTTAGAATGACCTTCAACAGTTTCAGTTGGTTTCATGCGATGGTTACTGGTCGTTAGAAGGTGAAAAACCTTCACGACCTTCGTATTAGGGTTGTACAAAAGTATACAATACACATTGACATAGTGAGTGGACTTGGAAAATTTCTCAGAAATAAAAACGAACCAAAGATTTTTTTATCGAAGGCGAAACTTTGCAAAACGTGACCGGAAAAACGTGAGCCAATAAAACACTGGTCAAGCTAAAACATAAGTGTCAACCATACTCTCACTAGAAATGGGAAAATACCGCGAAAGGCAAAAAATGATTATGTTTCTTCTCACAGGCGCAGAATCCTCACTTAAAAGGCATAAAAGCGGAAGAAGACGATAAAAAGCCAAAAAATTTCACAATTCATAACGTAATCTGTCTTTTTTTACCGGAAAATATTGTTCATCTCCACAATGAAAAGACTGCAAGCCTTATGCGGGAGTAAAAGGTAAATATTCTGCAATTCTTACTTTTTACGAACAAAAGGCACTAATAAAAATGAGTACAAAAAAGGTGGATTTTAAAAAAAACACCAAATTACGTTATTTTGCGAAATTTTTTTCATTTTTTCATCTAGTTCCTGTCTTTTATGTCCGGATGGCTAAGCTACTCTAGTTCATCCCGGTCTTTTGTTCGGATGGCTAAGCTAATTTGATATGAATAATATTAATTTAATCAAATAATAAACTGAACAAAAAGAAACAAACGAAACGGAAACAAAGTATAGACAAATAATTACATTAATTAAAAAAATCATTAATGCATTTGTAATAAAGTCAATAAGCTAACTTTATAATTAAACATTTTAAGAAATAAGCTTGTAAATGTTAGATAGTTTTCGTACGAAACGTTTCGTCATCATTGATTGTATCTTAGTTTCAATCCAACCATCGTAAGAAGGATACAAGAGGTGTAGTGCCTTGATTAGTGCTTTAACCTTCAGGATAAATAGCAACTATTGTTTAAAACAGTATTTCCAAACAGTCGAACTGTATAAGCCGTTTTTCTGTTCGTTTTTTGGAATTATTCACCCAAGAAATTATGTAACAGCTGTATTCCACGAATTACTGGAGCATAGAGGAACGTATAGAGGAACTACGTTAGGCACCATTTGCGAACAAATTTGTTCAATAAACTCTCAATGCAAAACTTGCAGTATCAATAGTACAGTAGGATTATAGTGAATATTTTCAACTAGAGGGAGTTTGCTAGTTTTAGCAGACAGTTTTGTGGGGCAACAAAGCTGTACGCATTTGCACGCTTAAATAAGATATACGGATTTTTGCGCAGTATAATGTATTTTCTAAATATTTTGCATAATACACTTCTTTTACATAAAACGATCTCAATAATTATTTCAAATAATTGATGTGAGTAATTTCTCTTGAAATGAATAAAAATACATAATATTAAGAAAAAAAATTAACATCAATTATTTAAAAATGGCGGCAATCCAGGTAAAAAAGGCTAAATTTTGCTCGTAACACTTTGAGCTAACCTTCGACCAGTTGTCATGTGATCGGTCCAACAGTGGCCACTCAAAATCAAGGTCACTTGGATTTCTGAGTTTGACCTTTGAACAGGAGTCAATGATAGAAATGGTCGCTGAGTTAGATGACCTTTAACTGGTGGTTACTCGTAAGTACGGTCGCTGAGGTTGATGAGTTTAACCTTCGATTGACATGTTGAACTAACATATTGGACAGTCAACAGTTGAATGAACATTGGTCACTCGTGCTTATGCTCGCTGAGATTGAAGTGGCGACCGCGGTTACTAAGTATGGTAGCTGAGATTGCTGGCTTTGACCTTTGTAACAGTCAGTTGGTCATTTACAATTGAATGACCATTGGTCACTTATTATAATGTTGACCAGTGGTCACTCATAATTATGGTCGCTGAGATTGATAACGTCCCCAGACCCAACCCCAGACCCAGCCCCATTGACTACCAGGTTTTCTATACTACTCTCGTGTCTACATTACTTTACGGGTTAGCTGGTCTGGTTTCGCAATAGCAAAAGAAGGGATGCCATCTACCATACTACCAAGTACTGTACTGAATGTACTGAATGAATGCCAAGATGTACTGAATCAGGTCATTGTACATTGTGTTCTGGTCTAGTAGTGTCCTTTAACATTCCTTGTCTCCATTACTTTATGGCTTAGGTGATCTGGTTTCACAAATAGCAAAAATAAGGGATGTCATTTAAGATATACGGAATCAGGTCATGTACATTGGGTACTAACTCTAGCAGTGTCCCTTGTCATTACTTAACGGCTTAGGTGGTATGATTTCACAAATCAAAAAAACAAGCGACGTGGTTGAAGATATACTGAAATCAGCTCTGTATGGGGTGGTTAATAAATAAATAAATAAATAAATAACTTTTGCTACGGGGTCACAGCAAGTTGTTGTTGTTAAGTACTGTTTATTTTCATTACACTGTTGGAAAGCCCATTGAAAACCGATTTCATTAGCACCATTCAATAATTGGTATGTTCACCATTGGCCCTACGAACTGCATTCCAACGAGAAGGATAAGAATGCAACAAATCTTAAAATGGTTCAGTTCGATTTTCAAGACTTTCTAACACGATTATCAGAATTTTTCTTCAACGTTTCCATGGAATATCGACCGGGGTCTTGTTCTTCTAACATTCGAGCTTCCACGTCGTCTTTAATTATGGCACCAATGTTCTCAGCGGGATTCAAATAGGGCGAATTTACAGACCAAACGTCGTTTCCCCAAAATTCCTTGTTGTTGTCTTCCAACAACTGTTGCGTCGCCTTTGCTCGCATGCATGGTGCCTTATCATGAACAATAACGGTTTCGCCAAGGCGTCAGGATCACTGAGAAATGGAATCACATTATCGAGCAAAATTTTATCTCGAAAATAGCCACCATCCAAACTTTTGCCCTTTTCCTTTGAAACCCAAAGCATTTTCTTAGCAGTGAACAAGACGAAAATTCCAATGCATGATGGATATGTCACAATTTCTCAATAACATTCATCATCCACCATGTCGGCGATGCCTTTTGACCACACCCGATCATTTTGAAAGTTCGATTTTCTCATTGCGTAAATGAAAAATTCTTCTGAAGGCGCCAAATGAAAAAAATCTTCTTCTGTCGATTGTGATAACCAATCGCACATCCAAAGTCGATCTTCGACATTTGTTTGTGTTTTCATAGGTTTTGTTAAAACGTGAAATGGTTTAAGGCCTTAACGTGCTCGATAATTACTGACTGTCACGAGGAACTCGTTTCCACAAATCAGAATCAAATCAAATCAGAAGAATTTCTTGAGCCAATTTTCTGTTGCCTTTTCTTTATTTGTAACTTCCAGTGCCGATGATGTTCTTGCTTTCTTGAGACAATTGCAATGGTCGACCTTCTTCAAATTCGGTAAAGCATTTGTCAGCATTTTTATTCCAATTATCCATAATCAAACGTGGGGATCGTTTAAGCTTTGATACAATCCAGTTTCGATTGTTAAACGTTGCGCCAGCATACCGAGCTTCCCGAAAAGCGATGCATTTTATTCAGTCGCGCTCCCATTCACTTTCGGAATCGAATTTTCTGACCACGTCTCAAGCAATTTTGACTTATAACGTGTCATTCGATCCCGTTTATGATGGGCTTTCTACTGGTGTAGCACACAGGTAGAATGTATTCTCAGGTCCATCTGTGACCACCTGGCAAAAGGTTATTTGCCACGCTGCACATTGTTTACTCTCACTTGTAGGGTCTCTTAACAAACCTTGTCTACATAACGTACCTGGTTAAGTGGTCTGGTTTCATAAATCACAAAAAGAAGAGATGTGGTTAGAGATATATTGAATCAGCTCATGTACATTGAATAGTAGCTATTGTAGGGTCCCCGAATATCTTTATCTACATTACTTACCGGGTTAGGTAATTTGGATTCATAAATATCAAAAAGAAGGGATATGGTTAGATACACTGTTTTGATAATCTTTCTGATCATCAAATCGCATGTCGTTAAATCGGTTACAGGTGTAGCAAATGGATTAAATATAAAATGACTCGATAAATTTTGCTGGAATGTGTATTTTGTATTTTCATTTTTTCCTTTTGGCCTGAAAGTACTTTGAAGCAGTAATAGAGTCGACCACTGACTTGTTTCGCTCTGATTGACTATAATGTATGTAGTTATTGACAAGAGTTGGCAAGCACTGACTATAAGGGTAACGTGAAACTATAGTCAGTGAACTATAGTTGGCACTAACTATAACGTCAAATATATTTGGTACGCATTAACTACAGGGTCAACATAGAAGACACTCATGACTATAGGGTCAATTAATTATAGTTTGCACCCACTAACTATTGTTGGGACAATAGTTCGCGCTTCGTCGCTGTGAAATTGTGTTAGCTGGATCAACAACCGTGACGTTTTCGATTTTCAGCCGAATTTGCATGATTTTTTGTATGTTAAATTTAATCAACACTGAGCAAACTTCGAACAACGAACGTGTACTTTGTCGTTCAACAATAGGCGTCAATTGGGACGAAATCATTTTTGAACTTCAATCGTACGATTTATCAACGGACAGCGATGCATTGCGTGTCATTACTGTTGTTGGTCGTACTTTTGTCGGCGAAATTTTCGTCGTCCGCCGACGGGGACGAATGGAAAGGTATACTAATAGCTGGCGGCAGCAACGAAAGAGAAGTGCCCACTCCGTACTTCCAAATCATAAACCCATTTACCAGCACTCAAAAAGATCTGCCGGTCAACGCCGATATACCCGAATTGTTCCATATGGCCGCCGCGACTTTCGACGACGGATCGACGTACAAAATTTACTTCACGGGCGGTCACACGAGCGAAATGGAGGCTGTGAAAACTGTCGTCAAATTCGTTCATACTCCGACGAAAAATGAAGTCTCCAAAGTTGCTAACATGACGAAAGTAAGTCCGCTAGCTTGTTTCACGTTTTCGCCCGATAACTGATCGCTGAAACCAATTTTCAGCCCAGAGGACTACATACCGCGGTGACGATCGACAACACGATATACGTGTGCGGCGGATGGTCGAACGACTACGAGGAACTTTCGAGTTGCGAAAAGTACGATTGCAATACCGAATCCGAATGGGAATCGTTACCGCCCATGCAAACCAAACGATGGGGACACGCATCCGTCGCTTACAAGAATAAAATTTACATATTCGGCGGTCGAAACGGGTTCCCGCTGCAAACTCACATTTTAAATTCGACGGAGATTTTCGATCCCGCCGAAAACAGGTGGATTTTAGGAGCGCAAATGCCGACGGCGAGATATTCAATGAGAGCTGTAGTTGTACGAGACAAGATATACATTTGCGGTAAGTTGATACAGTAACCAATCGGTCGCGTACAGTAACCGCTTTCGGATGTTCAGGCGGCACCATGGACGCTGAAAATCCTGTCAACAGTTGCTACGTGTACGATCCGGCCACGAACATTTTCTCGTCGGTGACACCCATGCAAATGGCCCGTTACGGTCATCACATGATCGCCTTGGGCGATAAAGTTTACATAATCGGCGGTCATCTCGGCAAACATCAAATGACGGACACGGTCGAGGAATACGATATCGACAACAAGAGATCAACGATTATCAACTTGTTTATTAACGGGCCACGATTTTACTTTTCGGCAGCGGCTGTGAAAGCCAGAAATCCGTAAAATTATGTATTTTGTTAAGATTTTTACATATTTTATCACAAATAAAAGTCATGCCAGTTTTAAATCAGGTTTGCTGAGACCACATTGTAATTTCAACGTCTGATGTAACCCATCGCTTTATTTGCATAAAATGCCAATTGTAAGCACACAGATTTTAGAAAAGGTGATCTGTCGAAACACTTTTTGGAGTCAAAACCCACGTCGACCAGCGCTTCACTTGCTTAGTTTGTACTGTAGACTTGTTGGCTAGCCTCAGATTTTTATCTTTTCCCTCAAAAATTCTCATTTCCTCCTCTCCTCTTCGAGGAATCGTTGTTGGAAGCGTGAAACCGTTTACTTAAACATAGTCGGAAGAATGAGGCTTTGAGTGAATGCAATTAGCGCGGAAAATGAGACGAGCGTCGGACAGACGCTGTCAACCAACACTCTCTGATTAAAGCCGTTCGTCCCCAAAGATTCGCGCATGATTACCATCTTATTAAGCGGCAAAGTATTTAGGGGGCTAAATCTCAATAATTGTCCCTGAAGGCGCAACAGTCCGTCGATTAGTCTATCAATCTTCGACAATCCAACATTCTTGCTTGCGTAAACCCGTATTCGGCTCTCGACTGCCCGTCTTCGAGCCACAAATACGAAATGCCGGCACCTCTCGGGAGTACTTTTCAATTTTTCTCGTAAAAATTTTCCCTCTCTTTTTTCCTGCTCCTCTCCTCCTCTCACTGTGTCTTCTTCCCTCGTATCATCTTTTCTGACTGATTTTTATATAATAAATATTCATTACATAAAATTCGGTTTTGATCATCGTCTGCCTTTTCGATACGATGAAAAAAAATCGTTTTGTGATTTCGAAATTGGACTCCTTTCGACCGAAAAACGCTTCCCATTGTGCAACGGGGAACTGTAGCCCGAGGAAAAAAAGAAAATTGAAAAACGATTTTATAATGAAAATTAGGTCCAAAAATTGGCTTTCTTAATAAAAATATGGCGTCGGGTTTCACTGTTTTTTTTTTACTATTATTTGTGTATATTTCGAAAATTGTTGACACAGATGGCGAGAACTGACGTCAAAGACACCATGAAATTTGTTGTTGTCGCCGTTTAAGGAACTTGATTATCACGAAAATAGGTCAGAAATCTTATGTAAATACTACCAGGTGTTCGAATTCTCTAGTTCAAACGTCAATACACGCCATACGGAGAATCCTAAATCTGCAGCAGCTGGTCTACAGTGATAATCAAAAAGGAGGTAATGTTGCAAAAATAATACTTGACAAACAAAGGGGCAGCGCCCGAAAATTCACTTTTCAGCATTTTTCTCGACTCGCTAACAACTCTAGCGCCTACGCAAGATAAATTTGCATGTCTAACCTGCCGAGGCTTATAGTATTACAGAAAACCGTTTGCGGCATAAATATTTCTATATTTCTTTTCTCGGCGCGAGGCAATAATGCTAATGTAAATCAATTTCCGATTCGTAATCATTTTCTCTAAATGTACGTTTCGGCCGGCGAAAAGGATTGTATTTACTTTTTGATCGTTTTGACTTCATCATGTTGCTCTATGGGAAAAGAGCAGGTGAAGTTTGTAATTCGAGATCAATCAGAAAAACCTCGGAGGTGAAATATTCCTGTTGAATAAAAACCGAGAAACGCAGGTACATCTACGGCGAGAGGGAGAGACGGTGAGAGAAGAGTTGGAGACGCAAGCTAGCTAGGCATAGGGACAGAAGAGATTATCGTGGCGCTTGCCGTTTTGATTTTTCGAAAAGGTTTTTCGCTAGATTGAACGTCAATAGTACGCGAATCGTTTGTTTTGGCTTAGATTTTCCAATCATAAAGTATTTTCATACGACGCGACAGAGAACGAGAAAATATGCAAGCGGAAAAACAAAATTTTTGTAGACATTGGGTTACTGTAGGGCGTCGAAAGTAAACTTCTTAACGTAACCCGAATTTAGCTTGTTGACGACGAATAATAAAAAATAAATGTCGTCATCGACTCCCATTACGGATACAAGTGTTGCGACTGTAAAAGTTGATGTTTTGCTAGGAAAAGTTTCTAAAAATAAAAATTGGCTAACTGATAATACGTTTCGGTAGTGCTAGCTAGCTAAAGAGGTAGGGCGAGCGAACGGAATTCATAATCGTCGTATCAATCATTTACAACGTATATGTTTAAAGTTGTCGGCCTCGCTAGAATTACGCAACACGTTCGTCGATTGGTCGTAGAGGCGGCGACAGCGCTCGGAAAACGTCCAATCGAGCGACGACGCAGCGATTTGACAGCCGTCGGAGTAATCAAGCCGATTACCACCAATAGGGGTTACATTTCGTTGCGCGTCCGTCATTTAGCCGCCTCGCCATCCCGTCCGTTCGAGCGACGATGAGATTCGACGAATAGAACCTCCTATAGTAGACAATGAACGAACGACGTTGTTGACGGAATAGCGGAATAGTTGTTTCCTCTAGCTCCTCTTCCTAGCCTGCGTCGTCGTCGTCGTCGTCGTCGGCTGGCTATAATCCCAAGCAAGCGTCAGTCAGTCAGTCGCCGTGATCGGTCGCCTATCGTTGGAGTCGTTTTTTTCGGGCTTTTCGGTCGCGAAGCAACAAGCCGGCGGAAACTGTCGTTTCAAGTGGTTGTTTTAGATTTTAAACGTGGTTAGAAAATTTCTTCGCACCGACTGGCCGCTCGGCGCGCGCGCGCTCTCGGGCTTGCAATGTCCTCATCGTCAACGTCGTCGTCGTCGTCGTCGTCCAAGAGCGTATTTACTGTAGATCAACTGTTGAGAATCAAAGAAGACAATGAACCTTTGCGGTCACCGCCCAAAAAGAAAATCGAGTCGTCTACAGTAATGCATTCCAACGGATCGACGCCTACCATGAAACACGAAGAAGATAATTCCAAGCACGAATTCGATGAAATCCGATTACATAGTTCGTCGTCGGACGACTTGAAACATAAGAAAATGATATCCGATTTTGTCAGTTACAGAAAGACCCACTCGGAAAACAACGGTATTCTTTCGAGCAATTTCCGCGAACGGTTCGTTTTGACCGCTCGTTTTTTGTTTCAGGTGTTCAACAACCAGTGCCAATATTCCCCCATCATCCTCCAGTGCCTTCTTCCATATGGCCGACGATACCCAACGATTTTCAAAACGTGCGCAATTTCACGTTCTGGCCGTTGTTAAATTTAATGACGTTTCAACGGTTAAACGTGCTCATGCAAATGAGTAGCCATTACGGCGCCGGCAACTACGGTATAAATCTATGCAAATTTCGACCGCCGTCTACTGGCGGCGGTCCGCCGTTCGGCGTACCGCCACCGCCGTTGCGACATCCGTCGAGCTCCGAGGACTCGCCGGTCTCGTCTAACTGTAGCCCGCCGAATTTGGGTCACAACAATTGGGGCAGCAATTGCAACGATTTGTTTTCGTGCGTCAAGTGCAGCAAGATATTCGGCACGCCTCACGGACTGGAAGTAAGGCGAAATTACACCCGCGCGACACTTTACACAGTCTTATCGTCGGACGCGGTGACGAGCGGTCGTAAAAACTTTTCGCTCGTTTTTCAAATTCTCTTGACACATTTTTATTTTTTCGACTTTCGTCATCGCGCACCGACTGTAATCTTGACACTTTGTTTACGCCTTCTAAAATTTAATAGACTCTTTGCGATTTATTTTACGGTCGGGTTAATTACCCTGAAACGATCATTAAAGTTTCGAAATCTGGACTTATAAAGGTCTTTAGTCAACAATTGACAGACGCGTTCTTTTTTCTTTGTATATTGTGACAGAACGCCAAAATTTAACTATCGTCGTCT
This sequence comes from Prionchulus punctatus, assembly GCA_034698125.1. Classification (NCBI taxonomy): domain Eukaryota; kingdom Metazoa; phylum Nematoda; class Enoplea; order Mononchida; family Mononchidae; genus Prionchulus; species Prionchulus punctatus. The sequence continues at coordinate 34,653 of JAQGBA010000031.1, read as the reverse complement.
AAAGATATTGAGATAAGGGCTCGGCGAGGGATAACTTTTGCTTTATTTTTAACTTGCGCCTGACAAGTTTTTGTCTAATTTTCAAATTTTTGAAGGTTCACGTGCGACGATCGCACACCGGACGTCGACCGTACGCTTGCGAAAAATGCAACAAGACGTTCGGACACGCGGTCAGTTTGGACCACCACAGAGCAACGCATTCTACGGAAAAAGCATTCGAATGCAAACAATGCGGCAAAACTTTCAAACGATCTTCTACACTATCCACTCATATGATGATTCACTCGGACACTCGACCATACGCTTGTCCGCACTGCGACAAGAGGTTTCATCAGAAATCCGATATGAAGAAACATACCTACATACATACAGGTACATCCACAGTATTCACTGGTCACACCTTTAGGACAGTTCGAAACAATAAAATTTTGCAAAAACTCGCTCTCGTGCTCGAAATATAATGAACCAGTGAAACATTACTCACTTGCGCAAGCACTTTCTGCACTTTTCTCTGCCACTAAGCTGCCTCGCCATTTTTTCGTTGTGCACGGTCTATATTCTGCTTTATACAACGGCGGATGTATAATCGAAAGCGAACTCACCTATCTGAAATATTTGTTGACGATTTTGATAGAATTGTCGTCCGAATAGGTATTGCATTTAAATAATTTATTACCCGTACGGCACAAATCACAAATCGCACTTCTCTTGATTATGAATCCGGTCTCGGGGGAACGGAATAGAAACCAATCAAACTTAGTCAAACGTATTAAAATTGTTTTCTTTTTCCGTGATAACTTGCTAGAAAAATGTCCGCCTAGATTTACCCTGATTTTCAATATATCTCGCTGATGTGTACTGTAGAATAAAATATATAAAAAAAGCAATTTAATGGTTTGTGTAGCTCGGTTTTGTAATGGGGGTTTTAGTTTTGAATTGAAAATCAGATTGTCAACATCCCTCAATTCTAATGCAATCTTGTCAAGTGAGCGTAAATGAAAGCGGATCTAATTCGTTTTCGTGGTTCAACGCAAGTAGGACGCCGTAGATTTTATTAAACTTAATAGTTGCAGTTTATGACCGAAACTTTGCTTGAGCCTGTCGTGACCCTCATTACTAAACCTGGAGTAAAACATGAAAAACGCGCTGACGAGCGAGCTGTAGATGCTTTTCCGCAAGTTTGCATACGCCGCGCTGCTGAATGATCAGATTGTCAACATCCCTCAATCCTAATACAATTTCGTCAAGTGGGTGTAAATGAAAGCGGATCTAATTCGTTTTTGTGTTCCTTTCCCGTTTTTCTGAGATGATATTGCGAGGCTCGTGCTTGCATGTGTGTGTACCTCTGTAAACGTTGAGAATTGATGGCGCGGAAAGGAAAGCCTTTGGTTCGTTATCGAGCGTACGACAATCTTGTATTCATTTACCCGTTTTCGAGGCAAACGGGCAAACTATATTGACAATCGGAGTGAAGAGACTGCGCTACTATTAATTTTTAATCAGACGGCAGTTCTCAATCGAGGATATTGGGGCTGCGATTTTATTGCCGTCGACCCAACATTTGACAGATTGACGGTAGTAGCACCGTCGACATACACAAGCTGTGTTATTAGTTTCCTGTATAATGTAATCGTATTCACTCGGAGAGCAATCTAATCAGAGCGAATCAACGTTTCGTTGTTTGACTTTTATTTTCGCCAACAAAAGGGAAGACTAAAATGAAATAAAATAAAAAATCAGATTGCACTCAACAGCGACGTCTATGCGCCATCCAATATTAGAAAAGCGCGAACTGAAAGAAGTTTTTCGATGTTTATTGCATTTCGTTCCTTTCTTCTTACTGTAGGCGAAAAGCCGCACAAGTGCGAAATTTGCGGTAAAGCCTTCAGCCAGTCGTCGAACTTGATTACGCATACGCGAAAGCACACCGGCTACAAGCCGTTCGCTTGCGATTTGTGCAAGAAGGCGTTCCAGCGTAAAGTCGACTTGCGGCGTCACAATGACACTCACCACGCGCAGCGGGCGAGCAGCGCGGACAGCTCGCCTCTGGTAGGGGCCAGCGCCCGCGTCTCGCTCGAGCAACCGCTGAATTTGTCCGGAGAAATTTGATTGTAATTTTTCGCCATAATCTTCGCTGTTCTATTCTTCTTTTTCGTGTCTTCTGTGATAGTCGTGTGATTTTCTGTATACTTTTCTCTTACCGAGTGTCATTTTATTTTTGTAGTTTCTTTAAGAAAGAAAACACGTTTCTGTGCCTTTATCTACTCGTTTTTACTGTAATTCTTAGCAGCTACGTTGGTTTTTTTTCGTTTTTTATTTGCCATATTCACTTAAAAGTGTATACTTAAGTCCGTTTTTTTATTGTAACTTTTCGCCATCTCTCGTTCGTTAAAAAGTATATTGATTAAAAACAACGAAAGCGACTGAACTAAGCGCTATTCTTACTGTAGCGCGGTGGGACTGTGATTTCCAATCTCATTAACGGTCGCTACACGAGACGAGACGAGTGAAGCATCGCATTTAATTTGGTGACTTTCCACTATCAATCTGTCACCAGTGACACTTGATTGATTATGCCGACTAGTCAAAGACTCATAAACCGAGAGCAATGTTCGGGGTTACCAATGCGCGGCACGTAATGGCGTGGTGGTTCGCAGAAGGCTTCTCCGAAACAAAAAAAAAAAAGAAGCAGAAGCAGAAGCAACGAGAGCGGATGTCGAGGTACCGAAACGAGATTGACTCTGAACGTAATACGTATACGTTTTCAATTGCGGTCTATGTTTGTATATGCTATAGTGTGTTTTTACGCCAGCCGCCATTACCGAGGAGTTGGCGGACTGAGCGTTTTCAACGTCCCGGCGGTGCGACGAAAGCAATCTCTGATACGAATGAACGTTTCAGGTAAAATCGAGGTCCGGAGAAGTTAATTGTATTTTCCTTTGCGCGCGAAGCTCAGCATTGCACACACACACACACCATACAAAAATTGAATATTTGATGAATTCGCCGTCTCTGGACGACAACGATTTCCGCGAGCGCATTTAACGGCCCGTCGAATCGCCTTTCGGGTCCGTCGTCGTTGATACAATCATTCCGAAGGCGAACCGGCTCAGTTGGAACACGTTGGCGAATGGCTCTTGAATCTTTGTCAGTCCATCATTCGAAACTGCTTCTCCGGGAACACTGTATAAATTTTTGCAATTTTCATTACCTATTTATTATCCATCGGTCGGTCGAACGCTGAAAAATTTGCACCTGGTTTAAAGATTCGAGAAACGGCAAAGATTTCCCCCCCCCCCTCCGTCTTCTCTATTCGCCTCTTTGATTTTCTTTTACAGCGACGAATAAAAAAAAGATTATGAATTATTGAAAATCTAATATTTTTTCCCTTCGGGCATCGACGCGTTCAATTTGCGCAAAAATAACTTTCACTGATTGGTTGACGAAAGCCTACAAAAAACGCTTTAAGCAAAAAATCGCGCACTGTAAAACGTTCTGTAGAGCTAAATAACGAATCCAGTTGGAAATCTGAGCTTGTTTAGTTCCGTAGCAGTTCGTTTTGGGTGCTCTTCTTGTAACGTTAATTGCATTGTAGTTTTTCACTCAAACGAAGTTACAACTAAATAGGCAAATTTTCAACAATGTCGTCGTCCTTTTTGTAAAAACGCAAATTGTTTTCGAAAGGTTCGCAACACAATCTCAACATGTAATCATTGGACAGAAATCCGCTGGGATGACTTTGAAGCAAAAATATTTGCATGGGCAATTGAATGTCGTCCTCGCTCGCTAGCGCTAGCCGGCTCCCGCGTCCCTGTCAACGCGGCACCGGGTTCGGTCTGTGTGCCAGCGATTAGAAATCTGGACCCAGCTTTGGGGATTTGGAGATTTCGTTTTGTATAATAACAAACTGAAACATGTTTTTCACCAGTTTGAAACATTAACGCAAATAAAATTTGCCATTTTCTATTAAGTCGGAAATAAAAACGATTTCGTGGCGTGGCTGTAAAAATCCTTTTTACACAAATAAAACTCGCATTTATTATTTCGATTTAGCTATCGACTTTAGCTAGCTCAGGTTCGGGCAATAGGTATAGGTATATGGTAAGTCCGAACAGAACAAAACGAACCATTGATCTCATTCTATTTCGAATTGAAATAATTTCGTTAATCATTCATGATGCATCGGCACTGGATATATATCGGCGGCGCGTACAATTACCGGAGATATCTATGTAAACGATAACAATTGAATATCTAAAAACTGCATAATTAAGCACATACAGCTTTATATCTCGGACAACCGCCTGTTGATAGCTAGCTAGCATATTTTGAATTTTTGATTGGTTTTTGTAGAGGAATGGATTTCTGTCAGCTTTGATGCAACTGGCGAGAGTCGATTTTGAATAATAATGCTGCATCATGAATAAATTAATGAACAAAGTGTAACTATGCAATTGAATCTGTAAGTAGAAGACCTACAGTAATCTTGCAGATAGTTGACTATTATTATTTTTATGGGCAAAGAATATAAAACTGAAATAACTATAATATAGTTTCTGCGAAATCCATTGATTTCATCAAACTAAACAAAGTTTTCAGCATCAAAAAACCGTTTAAGGTCATTTTAATGACTGAGACTTTTACTTGCATCAACGTCTAGCCTGACAATTGGCCTCTTTGAATAAGTTTAGTAGCTAGCTTTCTAGCATGTCGAGCAATCAAGGCTCCATTATACGTGTATCGCTGGCAACTTTTACAGCCGAAATGTGAAATCAGCGAAATTGATTTCTATTATGTAACTTTTGAGCGCAGGAAACATTTAGATGCGAGAAGCCATGACGTTTCATAGACGCGAATTTTCGCACATTATTTTCTTTTTTTATTATAAAAAATGTAGAATGGATACTAAAGTCGGTTTTTGTAACTATTCCGTGTTACTTTTTCACACTTATCATAAAAGGCAGATTTTAGAGCCCGACTTGCGTTATTAATGATAGATTTCGTTCATGAAACTCAATACGCTCGTTAATGGATGGATTTTCTGCGAGGAATTTACATATTGAGGATTTGGAATAAATCATAATGAAAACTGTCATTAATATATCAGAAGATAATAATCACGTTATGCGTTCAGGTAAATTTAAAATACAAACAATAAATCAAGCAAGGCTGACAAAAGCAAATTTAATTGAAAACCTAATTTGAAACAAAATGGAAAGTGTCCAAAGAACTTTATATTTTTGTTTTCCCGATCATATTTCGATTTCTATTTGATTGCAACTATGTAGAAAGCTGTAAACAGAACAAAACAGAATAAATTTGATTTTTTCGTGATACATTGCCTTTTCCAAATTCGTGAAGCTCATGTATCATATTTTTAAGTCCAGCTACGCAAAAGTAAAAGCTGACTTTGCAGCAATTCGGCTGAAATTTGATTATTGTTGTCTAGCTGCGGTTTTTGCTTGAATTCAGCGATTTTTGAGAAATACCTGCAATTTTTGACAACTATCAGCTGCACGTTGCAAGTCAGCTGCAATATTAGCGTTGTACTTGTAATTTCGGAAAGTATTCTGGTTCGAAAATTCTCTTTGCATGTTTCATTTTTCTAATGACATCGCCTACTTTTTTCTCTCGCTAATTACTTACATTAAAATAGAAATCTCCTAATTGAAACAATTTTTCGAAACTATTATTTTCGCCGCAGGAGTGTAGTTGCGACATTTTTTCGGTCGTTAAATTTGTTCGCACGAAACCGACGATGAATAATTACATGTGTTTAACATGTAAAGTACATGAATAAAAAATCGACGACGACTGAAAATCTCTCGGAGCAAGTTGAAAAGAAGTTTCTAATTAGCTTTTATTTTGTTACTTATCGTCTCGTCTCGTAAGAGGGGTTTTTTGAGTTTTTCGAGAAAGGGCAACAGAAGGAAACGTTCGTGGACGCAAAACTGTTCTAGTCTGCCGCTTTTCCGGGAGGCAAATTAATCTAACAGAGCGAGTTCAGAGTTATTTAGCGAATGAAACGTCGGCGACAAGATGAAGACATTGGAATGGGGTAAAAGGGGTAGAAAAAAATTCCCTCTTTTTCCCGCTTTTCTCAAGCTCGATTTGGGTTCTGAAGTGGAAATTCTCCTCGTCGTCGCCAAGCCGTAATAAGTGTATAAACGTTATTAGGGGCGGTCATTCGGATCGAAAGACACACCGAAAACGTCAAACTGACCGACCGACGCCGATGCATTTTGAAGAAATAAAATTCGGTTGACATTTGGAAGTATTTTGCTCCGAAACGAGCGCGAAACCACTTTCGACACTTTATCTACTGGACTGTCTTCATTTTTCCGTCGATTTAAAAACAAAAGATTCGCTTCTTCGTTTTGACATCTCTGTTCGACTTTAAAACTGCTATCGAATTTCATTCGGATTTTATTTTCGGAAAATTTATCTTGTTTTTTTTTTCGTCTTGACGTTTTCAGTTCGGTCGGTCTAGAATTAGTTAGACGTTTTAATTAACGAAAAATACTGAAAACTGTTGAATATCAATTGGAATTTTCATATTGGATGGAGAGTGAGAAGAAGTCGTTATTAATTAATATTAAAATAAAATTTCTGCACATTTCGTTCCTTAGACGAATACAAACTGGTTCCACAATAATTTCTTGGATTATTGAAAAATTTGTCAGATTTTTTCAATAATCATGGTCGGACACGTCGCCGCTTCAGCGGCGAACAGGAAACGATTCACGACTCGTAAGTAATGACTGTCATTTCAGTAATGATGAAATCATGATATGTATTTTGACTGTAATAATTCAATAACGGATGAAAAAGTTGTTATCAAATTCATCCGATCCTATTATTTTATTGATGTTGTTGTTAGACTTATTAGGATAAATCTTTATTTATATTTGGTTGAAGAGGATATTTGCTTCAAACTAACTTGAGCCAGTCATATAATTATTCAAAATAACTACTTTCTTATGTTTGATTTTATCACATTAATTTCGTTTGGAATGATCGCTGATTTGTTTTTTTATGATGCAACAGAGGCTGAAATTGGAAAATACATTTATTACGCTCATTTTGTCATGATGTTTCGAAATTTTCCTGTTCGAAATCCAAACATAAAAAAATCCGATCCACCGGCCTGAGGCTATGAATTTTTCAGTTGCACCATCAATTATGCAATTCTAATTTTCCAATGCAGCCGAACGCTGCAAAAAACAACAACAAGGAAATTCGTTTTCGCATGTTCATTGAAAGGAAATTCCACGAAAAAAAATTTCCAACAGTTTCCGAGTAGATATTTAGAAAAATTCCTTCCTTCATTATTATTTTTACAAATTAACTGATTGCTTTAGCATCGTTTCAAATTCAATATTTCTCGTTGTCATTTTGATTATGATTGACAAAACAAGTCACAAAATTAACATTAACAAGTAATTTTCGTGCCGAGATCTTTACGCTTATAGCAGTAATTGGCATGAGAGTTTTTATGTTAAAACCTTCCTATAATTTCTAAATAACTTCCCGTGCCATTATAATTTATTGAATTTGACATTCCATTTTCTTATAAACTTTTTTTGAAGATATTTTTTAATGTATGTATACATCGAAACATTATCCTGATTGCGCAATGTTGCTCAGCAACAAAATAATTGCCTTCGATTTTTAAACGCTAAGGTAGGGCAATTTTTTAAATCTATTTTTTGCTAAAGCCAGCAACTCGCGTTCCCAAACGTGCTTGGAGTAAAAACTAATATTAGCGAAAATTTCTTTCAACAATTTTCCCTCGTCAGGATAATTATCAAAATTAGTTCTAAAAAAATCGTCATTTTTTTGCAGACCATCCGAGCGTCGTATCGTCGTCACAATTGTCTATGCATCACTTAAATGCCACAAATCGAGGGGATGTATCTCGACGGAGATCCACCATGGTTAGCATTAATTCGTCGAAACATTCGAATCTGATTCAGCCCCGAGGTTCGTTTTCATTGTTCGACGCCGTTCAGACAATGAAAGAAAACGGCGAACCGCCGGAGGCAGGTTTCAATAGAAGGCGGTAAGAAAATCTGTCACGAACAATACAAATAATCGTATAAAAAATCATGTTCAAATAACGTATAAAATCATGCATATAAAAAAATAGGACATTAGATTTCTTGGACTTGACTTGCTAAACATTTGAGTTTGCTTGTTGTCGACTGTCTGCACATCTTAATTGAAGCATTTTGCTGCATCTTCCCGACTTTCTGCTGCATCAATAACATTATTCTTCTGCGACTTAACTTAATTTTCATTCGTTAATTATTAAAATGCCTTGGTTTGTGCGTCCTGTAACCAAGTTTCCTGTTTGTCTTTTGTGCCAATGTTTTTATTGTTTCCAACCAGTTTTCTTGTTTTAGATGCACTAATTTGAGCGACCAAAAAGCCTGCGCCATTTTGCTAATGAAACTCAAACAACCCGGGTTGGAATTAGTGAAAAACGGAAATAATAATAACAACATATTCAGGTAAGGCATACTGTATCGGTAACCTAATTTTTATATAACGGTAGTTCTGACCTAAACTGATTACTGTCGTTCTGACCTAATTCTTGACTACGGTACTTTCGACCTGCTTTATTGGTGGAGTGTTTACAAACAATCTTCGTTTCACCCACCTACCAGTTCCCGTTTCTTTCGAAGCCAGTGCGTTTTTTTGACTTCAATTTTCCGAATTTCTTTTTTTCCTCGCTAATGATATAATGAGAAAGACGGAAACGGAGAGAAAAAAAAATTAAGTTTACTCGTTTGTTCCTTCGAAGAATATTCAGATCACATTAAAATGGCTTCTCGTCTTCGAATTTAGCTTTTTTATAAGTTATTCGTCGGAATCAAGAAAAAAAATTTACCCCCACCATCGGACGTGTATGTGTGCGTTAGGAGAAATTAAATATATATATATCGAACAAAAATTTTTCCTCAAAAATCTCCATTCGATGGTGCTTTTTTGTTTTTACTTGAATTTCGCTCGGTCAGATCCCAAATGAAGTCGGTCGGGTTTCCGTCGTGTGTTCGTGAAAATTTACCGATGAACGGCGTCACCGACGAAACGTTTTGGGGATTAAAAACTAAAACAATTAACAATCAGCCCCGTTGTAACGGGCGTACGGCGCGGTTAATTGAAAAGTAGGCGAAAACGAGCGAAACGAGTTTGGAAGGCAAATCCCAAGGCGTTTTTACAAAACTGACACTCTCGCGTTCGACTCCGGTCGTCGGGTACTATTGGCTGGAAACGCCGTTGGCTCGGACACACGTACGGCGCGTGCAAGCCTCATCAGTGTTTCAAAGGTGGTCGGTTCCTCATCCAACTCCATCGACCTTACTGTGTGTTGTTTGTTGACTCGCACATTCTAAAAAGTACACCTAAGTGCTGTGCGCCGGACTCTTCTACATCGATATATTTGCATAGTGCTCGACGTGCGGCTAAGGTATCGTTTCGCCGTTCGGATACTTCGAGGTATATATCGACATACACGAAATTAGCTTTCCTCGATACGTTACCGGCAAAAAAGGGAAGTTGATAATAATGCCGGTAGCTCGCGTGCACTTACGTCTCGGACGAAGCGTTCCAACTCAGCAATCATCGACGTCGTCGATCGACAGACCGATTATCTCCAAGGTTTATCACGAAAATAGCTTGGGCTCGTCGCGCAATCAGTTGCAAAGGCAAAAACGGCGTATATCCAGTTTGGCCACCGACGTCGACGCATCAGCGCTGTCCGTAAACAGCGTCGGGGAAATCGACTTGCAGCAAGTCGCCGCCGGGTCCGACAACGAAGGAGCGCCCAGTAGTCCCTCGCTAACGTTGAAACGAGCGTCGAAACGATTCGTAACGACGAGCTTCTCGGAAGATGTTATTAAAAATAATCGGCCGAATTTACTTCAAAGCGTCGCCGTCGAAATCAAACGAAGTTACGACCATTTATTGAAATTCGTCGACGACGACGACAGCGCGAGCAACGACGACGACGCGACAATTAAATCATCGTCGGCCGGCGGATTGAGGACGCAAGAAGGTTGGCGAAATATCGTGCGAATCGCCGCTTTACCTGTCAAGTAAGATTAGCTGCCAATGTCAACTGAACATTTTAAGCGACGACGTTTTACCACGTCCCAAGGTCTTCTCGCCAGTTCCTGTTAGTTAGCTTTTAGTTGATGATTCTGGCTTTTTCGCTTTCAATTTCGACCGACGATTAAGTTTCAAAATTTCCCGTCGCCCGCTAAGTCGGTTTCGGATGAAGAACATGCGCTGTTGCGATTTCGCCAAAGAATTGTGCACGAATTTCTATTATTACTTAGTATGGCGACGATTGAGGAGAAGGTAAAGTCAAACTGAAACGTGCGTTGCTACCGAGAAACGAGGCTCATAGTTGGCTCCTGAAACGAGGCTTACAGTCCGTTCCTGCGGGTCAATCGCTGTCGCGCATTAGCTTGCTCAAGTTATCGCTCGCTAATCAGTTGGTCAGGACGCGTAACGTCGCCAGAGACTCAATTTGCAAAATGCGCATGCTAATTGCAAGAACAACTCGTTGGTCATTGGACTCGAGAGCGTTTTTCAAATTCTCCTCGCTTGTAATTGGCCAATAAAAACCAGCTACACATTTGTCATTGTTAAGAGGAAACTTATAGAATGAAAAACGCGTACTGTACTATGCGATGCTTTTTTTATGTTTGCGAGTCGCAAATTTTCCTCTTTTCATCAAATCTGTTGGCAACTGAGGATTTTTGTTCAATTTTTGTTCCCTTTTCTCAAAGAGTCCTCTCGCGAGATTTTGCTCGAAAACGAGTCGATACGCGTCGCCTACTAGAAATTCCAATCGACGGACTCCGAGAACGTCCACGTCGACGTCCATATATGCGAGAAAGATATATGATAAAAATTTTCCTCATTTATTACGACGTCAAAGTCCTCGGCGAGTTGGAAGAGTTTTTTTTTCTCTATTTTGACTGTTTTTTCGAGCAACATCGGTTCGGATCGGTTTCCCTTTTTTCGGTACTGTTCTCCCTCTCTCTTTCACTTTCTTTCGATCAGACGTCCGAGGCAAAAAGGAGATTGACACATTGAAACAAATGTTGCCATTAGCGGCCGACATAAATTCGTCGACTTGTCGTAATTGCGGAGCAAAAAGAGGATAGAAATCGAAAAGCGTCCGATTTTCGAAGATTTCACTCCAAAAGCGCCCATTTTCGACGATTTCCATCGAAAAGGGTCTTTTTTCCAAGATTTCAAAAGGAAAACGTTGATTTCGAGCGAAAAGAACGTCAATTTTCCGAGAATTCTCCGCGATAGCGCCCATTGCTAGATTTCAGGTTGAAAAGCGTCGATTTTTTTACGATCTCGCTCGGAAAAGCGTTCATTTCGAAAGAGATTCACCGAGATTGGAAGACAGCGACGGCGTAGAGTTTACTTACCGTTTCCGGCGTCGCTAACAACGCGCCAACCCGTAACCGGGATTAAATACGGGTGGGACGAAGAGAGAAGCCGACGGTCAAGATTTTCTATAATAAACTTGTTGCTCGAATAATACCCGAAGGTTACCCGCAACCCGACCGCGACCGGACGACGAAAGACGTTCCGGACGATATTGAAGATCCGACGACGACGACGATCACCGCCGCGCGCCAGTTAGCGCAAACGTTGCCGTTTGTTGCCGAGGGCGCCCTTTAGGGAATTCGTCCCGTCATCGGCACCGTCCGTTCTTCCTCGGTGTCCGACGGCGGCGAAAAAAGAGTGGGGGAAAGAAGGAAGAGTGAAAGAAGAGTAACTCGCGTCCGAGAGTGAAAGTGAGAGAGAGAGAGAGAGAGAGAAACGCAAAAACTCCTCGCATGCGCTTCGACGGCGAGCGCACTCGTTGCCGTAGCTTCGATTGAGTTATAACTCGTCAATAATGGATGACAATGCCGAGGCTTAATGACGAACAAGGCGGGCGACGCTAGCAGCTAACCGACGAAAGATGTTTGGCCTGCTCTCTTTCCCCCTCTCTCTCTCTCCCTCTCTCTGCGGCTCTGCTGCCGCTGCCGCCAATGGCTTTGAGGTAGTTTGGCGGAGAAAATGAAAAAAATGCGGCGGCGACTCCTCGCGACGAAAACTACTCCATTTTTGCTCCGACGACGACGACTATTGGCTATCAGCGATTTTTCGCTCCTGGCTCGCCGGACCGTGACGACGTTAGCGAAACGACCGAAGGAAACGGCGGCCACCGATTTTTGTTACATTTTTATGCTTTTAAAATAAAAGTTAATTTACTCTCGTTCGGCTCTCCTCCTCTACTCTCGCACATCCATCCGCCAGTCGTCGTCAGTCGACCGAACGACGACGTGCGACTAGGGAAACTTCGTTTATCTGTTGTTATCTGTTTTCCGTCCGTCGTTTAGCTCGTCTCCGTTCCTCGAACGCAAATTTCGTTAATTTTATTTTTCCCCAAATATAATAATAGCAAACATTTTGCCGACACCGTCCGACGGACGTTTTGCTCGGATCCGACTCTCCACCGACGTGTTAACTCGATATAATATTGTTTCCTAATATTGACTTAGAACTCGATATTACACTTTGTTATATTTAATCATATTTACCCGGTCGTTTGTTTGTTTGAATTTATATATTCATTTTTACCCCACGATTTATATCTTTAATGTAAATGATATGATATGGCAGCGTTCGGCATTGATCACATTGTTAGGTTGGCCGCCGAAGAGGCCAAAACCACCAAGGATTCTACCGGCGGCAGTATGGTCACGTTGGGCGCCAGCCCCGGTCGCAAGGCCGGCGGTACCATCGGGAGTTTACCGAGTTCGGTCAAAGATCAACGTCCGTCGTCCATGTTCATATTTAGTTCGGATAATTTCATACGACGTTACGCCAACATGATAATCGACTGGCCATATCCTTTCCTATCAATGAAATTTACATATTTGTCCATGTTTTACCCTTTGTACAGTAACAGGTCAGGGGCGCGAGCAAAGTCTATAAGCTGTGACGTCACTGTTTATTTAGGTATTACGATGTCTATTTATCGCTTCCGAGCACCTTCGCAGCAGGATTTTCAATCAGTGCTTAACTAGCTAAGAAGAATATGAATCTGGAAAAATTGATTGTTTACAAGCGCGGAAGGTTTCTTTCATGCTTTTCTCTTAAACTATCCGTGGATCGACCTTAGGTGAAGAAAAAAAACACAGCTCATTCGCCGTCCGTCTCTTCTTCTTTTGCACCTCGTTTTCACTCCAATCATTTAGGAAATCTCGCCTTGAACTGACATTTTCGATTAGTTTACTGTTGTTCCGGTAATTAAATTTCGCTCCAATGAATCCCGCTGAGCTTGTTTCACTTTTTTGCCGGAATCTATGCGAATTTCTTTCAAATCGAATTTGTATCAATGTTTTTTATTGCATTGCCATTTCGCACGAATCCACAGCACAAAAAGGGGGTACTGTATTTGTCCGATCTGTGCCTCGAGCCAGTGCACTGTATTTGTACAGTTAGCGTACTGTACCAGGGCACTGTATTTGAATATCCATTTTACCGCCTTCCATTTGCTACTGTACAATTTGTTTCATATTTTTCCCCGATTCATCACTTTCCGCACATTTCACACTCTTAAGGAAATGGCGAAGGGCGCAAAAACAAGAAATATATATTTTTCTCGCCGCCCGACGGGTCGGCCATTGTTAGAAATTCTCATTTTGAAACGTTTTTATGTCAAACATTAAAAATGATTAATGTCGAATTCCATTAGACCCAAACGCGTCTTTGGAACGAGGGGATATGTTTCTTAATGAAATTTTAAGCTGAAACGCGTGTAATATATTGGTGCCATTGGACCATTTCTTTTTTCCAACCCGGCCATTTTTTATTTCGTATATTTTTATATATAAGTCGGTTGGGGCTGGACGTGGTTTTTATGATAGTACTTGGCGACGGAAAATTTCTCGAAAGAAAGCAAAAAAACGTAAATGCGTGCGTCGTCGCGTTGATGCATGTGCACATGATCATGCACCACTGGCTTATGCAAATCAATATAGCCGCGATAAAGCATGTGTTCATTTTCATTTTCGTGCAACTCATTTTTTCCCTTATCAACAATTTTCATTGACGCATTCGGTAAACTGTTCGAGCGTCATTAATATAAGAATGTAGAACTGTAATTTAAATGGGTAGTCATGAAAATCATGCAATTAACGAAAATACACTAAAATATCCTTTTTTGATGTTATTTGTATGTTTTTCGCTTTTCGACCAAATACGTGCAGAAATACGACAATTTCGTGTCATAATCTTTTCGCAAAATGCGCTCGCTTTCAATTCATTCGTGCCGAACATTGAGATTGATTACCGTTCGCATAAAATTCATGGATAGCATACTGGCATTCGTTCATAAATCTTTATAAGGAAATTAGACATCGGTTGAATGAGGACGAGAGATTTTTCTATAATAATTAATGAAGGAGAAGCTAGGTGAATGATTCGCCAATCACAAACAAATGAATCATTTATCGGCACAATATGAGCAAATTTAGTAAACAAACGAGTCATAGACAGTGACTGACCTAGAAACCTAATTTCGTAATGCAGCGCAGTTGAGTTGCTAGTAGGCCGCCGAAAAGGCGAAAGGCTCGTACAATTATTTGTTTTTTTACTGTTGAAATACTGTTTTTACATTTGAAAAAATATTTTCCTTAACCTGAATCTCGTTTTACTCCGTTCGAGTGGTTCATATTGCTCACAATTATCGCCAATTGCATCGTCTTAGCCATGGAAGTCCACCTGCCCAAAAAGGACAAAACGCCAAGATCCATAGTGCTTGTAAGATTGTAAAAACAAAATTTCCATCATCCCAAAAATGTGTATCTGTTTTCAAGGAACAAACTGAACCTTATTTCATGGGAATTTTCGCCGTTGAGTGTATGCTAAAAATTGTTGCCTTTGGTTTCGTACTTCATAAAGATTCCTACCTTCGGAGCGCGTGGAATATATTGGATTTCATCGTGGTCGTTACTGGGTAAGCTTCATGGACTATGATCAGCTAGAGTCGTGGGATTGTTGACCAACTATAGACATGGGCACCCGTGACCCCTAGTTACGAGCTAATTTATTAACTGGTGGCTCATTTGACAAAATTTGTTGTTTTTGTGTCACTTATGAGACCATACTTTCAGTGTTATCACTATGATAACGTCGGCAATTGGCGGTGGTGGTGATGAGCACGCCAAGTCGGGGGATGCTTCGCCTGTTGATCTTCGAACACTTCGAGCCGTCAGGGTGCTTAGGCCGCTCAAGCTAGTTTCAGGCATTCCTAGTAAAAAGCCAGCATGTTATTTTAGCTTGGACAGTTGCTAAAACTTTTTTTTTCCACTTTCAAAGGCCTTCAAGTAGTTTTGAAGTCCATATTATGTGCCATGGCGCCTTTGTTGCAAATTGGCATTTTGGTGCTCTTCGCTATTGTCATATTTGCCATTATCGGTTTGGAATTTTATAAAGGCAGTTTCCATTCAGCTTGCGCCGATGATAATGGTAAGAAATAAGTTATGACTTCAAGAAAGCACAGTTTTCCGAGTGACCAAGACGCGAACCTCGTCTGGCTAGTATTCAATCGGTCCAATTTTCCCGTCTACAGGCGAATTTAAAGCTGAAGGTGGCAAAATGTCGCCTTGTTCGGCGAAAAACGATTCTGGCCTCTACAATTGCCCCGGCAATTTAACTTGTAAAATAGGATGGATAGGTCCGAATAATGGTATAACATCATTCGATAATATCGGATTTGCTATGCTTACCGTCTTCCAATGCATTACAATGGAAGGGTGGACGCAAGTCATGTATTATGTAAGTTCACTTACCCGCCTACCATACTTCGACAGCTAGTGACATTTCTTGTTTAATCTTTACTATTTGTAGACACTAGCTGCTCATAGTCCATTGAATTGGCTGTACTTCATTCCGCTTATTATTCTCGGCTCTTTCTTCATGCTCAATCTAGTACTCGGCGTCTTGAGTGGGTGAGACGAGGCATCCTCAGCTTTATTCATCCGCGTTTCAAACCCTTCCTTGTATGTAGAGAGTTCGCTAAGGAGAGGGAACGTGTTGAAAATAGAAGAGAATTTCAAAAACTTCGAAAACAACAACAGTTGGAACGAGAGCTTACGGGTTACTTGGATTGGATATGCAAAGCGGAAGAGGTTATCTTGGGCGAAGAGCGAACGACCGATGAAGAAAAAGCAGCTATAATGGAAGGTAAACTGCGCAGATTTCGTTTTCGGACATTCTTACCCAGGCCATGTTGCGTTTGCGAGCCTCTCGGACTGTAGTGAAACACGTGTTGCTGACTTGCTTGTTTTCAGCTAGAAGGCGAGCAGCTACTAAGCGTTTGAAACATTTGACTCAACAGTCGACTGAAACGGAAGAAGACGCTGAAGAAGAGGAGGAAGAGGAGGCCGAAGATGAAGAAGGTGAAATCGATGAGCCAGTGGAGGACGTAGGTGCGCAACCTGGGGTCGAGTGCCGAGAATGGACCCTAGGTGGCGGCATGGCAGCTTTATTCAAATTCGGCACCCTTATCTCTAAAACAAGAGCAGTCTTTTTGCACCAAACATCTCTTTTCTCTCATAAATGTGCAACTTTCACTACGACAGATTTCAATAACAATTTTCGAGCCGTCTTACATGTTTTTTTTCAAAGTGTCCCTCCATTCAGCATTTACTTTTCATGTGTCTCTTTGAAATGATTTGTTCTCGAAGCGTGTAAGAGTCTGATTGGCTGCCATGAAAATACTTGGGGACCAAGTAAAAACAAAATTTTGGTTGCAGAGTGGTGTGGATTATTTCTCGCACGACCCATTCCTATCACCTCACTATCACCCTTCCAAAATATACATGGTAGTTAGTACAGTAGTTGGTTCGTCTCCGTCATAGATTAGGTCGAACAGAGAGCATTATATCGCAACAGTTGAAGCACATGCCGTAGGCACTTAATCTGTGAATTTTTTTCACTTTTCACAACGTTCCCGTCTTGCATGTTGCCCCCACGGAAAAGTTTTTCACCAAGTATTGAAATTTCTCTGTCTTCGTCCTGGCGCTCGTTGTGAACATATATTTGTGTGTGCATTTGCAATAAAACTTGGAATTTGGTAAAGGTAATACGGTATGCTATCTGTTACACTGTAAAATCATGTGAAAAACACGTGTTATTTTTGGACAACACATGTTATACATGAATCGACATGTTTTATACATGTTAAACGTTTGCATACAGGTTGAAAAACAACTGCTTTACATGTGTCAACACGTGTTCAGCCATGTTTTATGTGTGACAACATGTATTATTAATTTAACAACATAACTAATTCTTCTCTGGTGAAATAATTTTTTCTGAAAATCTTTTTTCAAATCATAGCCTATGTGTTATTTTGCTTTTCAATTGAAACAAAATGTACTACAAAATGAAAACATTGATTTACTTACGGCCGGCATTTTCTGATACTCATGATCGGTTTTATTATGCAAATTAGTTTATCTAACACATGTACACCGTATTAACTTTTACTACAGCGAGGTCGTTGAGAATAAATAATGTTAGCATAAAAATGTAGTAAATTATTCATGGATCGTTTTTAGTTCTCCATTCTCAGTTTCATAACGCCCAACAGCGTTGAATCGAAGATCAATTTTTTTCCCTCCAACTCGCTTTCCCTCTCTCTCTCTCTCTCTCACTGTTTCTGCTGTTGTGCTAACTTTTATTTAGTTTCGAAGCCTCATATCGAAAGACTTGACGTCACAAATTTTTTATTATAGAAAACTTTTGACGTCAAATTTTATTTCCATGCACTTTCGAGAATATAATGTCAACTTCGATTTTTATTTCTGCAGCTAAAAAGATAAAACAAGGACCTGCAGGAAAAATTTGGCAAGCAACGAAACACATAAGGTAGATGCACTAATGTTGAAATACTGGTCAACGTTGTTGAACCAATGGTCAACATGTGTTGAACTACTGGTCAACAAGCAAATGATTTGACTAGCACTGGTCAACAAACCAGCTTGTGCCTCGAAAGTTTAGCTAAGTCGATCCGTTTTTTCTAGAATAAAAATTAGACATTTTGTTAAAACACAATTCATGTACTGGTTGGTCATAACGTTGGTCTTTCTCAATACAGTTTGTGTAGCCATCGAACATCACGGGCAGCCTCAGTGGATGAATACATTCCTCGGTACAGTTGTTGTACCCACACAATAGTTCCATGATGACAAACGTTTCGCGTTATTATAGAAAAGACTGAGTGGATATTCTTAGCAATTTTCATGTTCGAAATGTTAACAAAGATGTTTGGTTTGGGTATCAAAACTTATTTTCATTCCTCGTTCAACATTTTTGACTGTGCGGTAAGAATTTGTAATCAACCATAGTTCAACTGTAGTTCACTATAGTTGACTGTACTTCACCATAGTATGACTGTACTTCACTATAATTGTACTGTTGGCTCAGTATTGTTTAAAATTTCTGTATTTTCTTTTCTTTTTGCAGGTAATTACTGGAAGTTTATTCGAAGTCATATGGACCGATTACCATCCCAACGACTCATTTGGTATCTCAGTACTTCGTGCTCTCCGCTTGCTCAGGATATTTAAAGTTACAAAGTATGCAGAAATTTTGCTTTTCAAACCGCTTGCTAAACAAAAATCCGTTTCTCGCCTAGATATTGGACCAGTCTTCGAAATTTGGTTATATCTTTAATGAATTCAATGCGCAGCATTATTTCACTTTTGTTTCTACTTTTTCTATTCATTCTTATTTTTGCCTTGCTCGGGATGCAACTTTTCGGCGGAGAGTAAAATAAATTTTCATACAGTTTCCGACCAAGTCTATCGAACTGTACTTGAAATTTTCAGGTTTAATTATGATCCAAATGAAAAACCTTTCACGAACTTCGATACCTTTCCGATCGCACTTATTACAGTCTTTCAAGTATGCAGTGTTTTTACAGTATTTTCGTGATTTAACTTGTTCGCTCGTAGATTTTAACGGGCGAAGATTGGAACGAAGTCATGTATCAAGCTATTCAAGCCAAAGGAGGCATAAGCGACGGTGGAATGATATTCTCCATCTTTTTCATTGTTCTGGTGCTTTTTGGAAATTGTAAGTCGTACATCATGACACCTATGGGACAAAATTACCACTGGCTATGTAGTGTTAAACATTAATTTCGACGCCACAGCCATGAGCAAGTGACGTTGCTTCTGGAACTCTATATACACAAACAAATTTCCATCACTGACTCTGCTAGTTACTTGCTCTTCCGTTAACTTTTTTAGATACTTTACTCAATGTATTTTTGGCTATCGCCGTCGACAATTTAGCCAATGCCCAGGAACTTACCGCCGCTGAGGAAGCGGACGAAAAGGCTCAAGAAGAGGTTTCTGAGTGTTCCTCACTACTTGGCTCACCAGTACTTGCCTTTTGCTTTGCCCCTTACACTTTCGCTTATTTGGTGCACGCAGTAAAAGCGATCATTTCATTGACACCATTTTCTAACGATATATTTCATTTATTTTGCGAATAAACGAAATAATTTCGATAAAAAAATTTCTGTAAATGAGCTGATCACTTTGTCGCAATGTTTTTTGTTCGGCATGACATGTTACAGTCGTGTTTTTGGCAACAAAAATGAACACGTTACAAGAACAACAAACAAGAGCAGTAAGTTTATGTATGTCCAGTCTGGTTTGAAAAATAAAGACAGTTGAATTTGTGCCTCTCCAACGGTACACCATTCTGGGCCTCCTTTGTATTTTCTTCTTTACTTTTGTTTGTCATTTCTGCTCCATCTTTTGTTTCATGGCATATTAGTAGGGTAACTTGCTAGCACAAGCAGTCACAACTATAGTTCACGGTTTAGCTCCTGTCATCACATAGGTAACACAGGTTGCACATTGCAAAATGCAACAATTTTCAAGGGAAACATACGTTAGCACGTGCATAGCATGTCACCATGTATTACCCATGTTGTCTCACGTGTAACACATGTTGTCACATGCTTTCACATGTTATCTCATTTTGTTTGACACTATAGTTTATATACTCAGATTTTGCACTTACTACTTAGCACAGGGCAGAGTAAAATGTAGGATTTATGTGTGATATATGTTGAGGTTGATGTCAGATTTTGTGAAGGAATTTCTCTGTGTGGTGTTACTTTTAAATGTTGATAACAAAGTTCACGTACTGTTCATAAGCTTTAATGTTTCGTGTTTTGTATGCAATGTTATCTTTCCCAAAAAACAATGTTTATCCAGACAGAAACGTTCATTTGTTTGCAGAGAAGGGAAGAATTTGCCAATCGAGATAGTTACGGAAATATCGACAGGCCCACAGTGCAGATAACACCTTCATCGCCAAAACTTTCGAGGACGGATCAAAATTACAAGTAAAACTGGTGAAAATTGAGCAATGAATTGAAGTTTACTTATGGATGAATTTTAGCGACGGTATAGACGATGTGGTGCCAAATTTTGATCACGATCGAGTGAAAGCCAACGGTTCAGTGGTCGATATAGAAAAGGGTAGAGAACTGGGTAAATCTGTACATGAAGATCACGTTCATCTTGCTTTATGGTTGTAGGCACTATTAACAAAAAGCTACCAGTAAGGCCAGAGCTTGTAATTGAGGAAGAAGAAAGTGGATTTGGTAATTCAAAGCCTATGGTACCGTACAGTTCCATGTTCATATTTTCACCAACAAATCCGTAAATTATGTCACTTGAAATGTTGTAAATATTGCGTAAACTTTGTTTTGTTTTTCTCACAGACTTCGCGTACTTGTTCACAAATTGGTCTGTACGAATTATTTCGAGATGGCTGTGATGTTGGTCATTCTTATGAGCAGTATATCGTTGGCGGCCGAGAATCCCGTTCAAGAAGATGATCAACGAAATCATATCCTGAACTATTTCGATTTCGCTTTCACAGCCGTTTTCACATGCGAATTGGTGCTTAAAGTAAATCGGATTCATCTCAAACTGTGGACATCGTTTATCTGGCTAATACTTGTTTTGTACTTTTAGGTAATTGACATGGGTGTAATTTTGCATGCTGGGTCGTATGGACGTGATTTTTGGAATGTCATGGATGCAATTGTGGTCATATGTGCATTAGTTGGCTACGCTTTTAAGTAAGTCAATGCAACTAGAATTGTAGTAGCAGAATCTATAGTTCTGTTACATCACCTTATTCAATTGCGTCCGTAAGCAAAATCTTGTTAGTCAATGGGATGCTCGGTGAATATTTTTGGTTTCTAGCTTAATCGATGTTGGAGGAAAAGCGAGCAAGAATTTGAGCACCATAAAATCGTTGCGGGTGCTACGAGTTTTGCGTCCACTGAAAACAATTAAACGCATACCAAAATTGAAAGTACGACACAATCTTTGTTTTACGTTATTATTTTTCCGACTCTCTACGTTCATGTTACAGGCTGTTTTCGATTGCGTTGTTAATTCGCTTAAAAACGTCTTTAACATTTTAATCGTCTTTCTCTTGTTTCAATTCATATTTTCCGTCATCGCCGTTCAACTGTTCAAAGGGAAATTCTTCTTTTGCAACGACAAAACAAAAGTTTACGAAAATGAGTGCCAGTAAGATATACGTTTGATCATAGCATATCGATCGATCATTCGATATCCATCGTTCATCGATTGGTCATCAGATATCGGCTAATCATCAGAAATCGACTGATCATAAGACATCGATCATTAGCTATCGATTGAATTTCTAATCGTGGAATATTTTTAGGGGATTTTACTTCATTTTTGATAATCAAACAAGACCGCCGAGAGTTGAAGTTAGAAAATGGGATAAATACCCGTTTAACTATGATAACACTTTGCAAGCTATGCTCACGCTGTTCGCAGTGACTACTGGCGAAGGTTGGCCAAAGTAATCGATGATGTCCCCTTCTATGAAAGTCTCTGCACGCATTTTGTGCTTGTTAGCATTCGACAAACGTCGATGGACACAACTGTGGAAAATCGAGGCCCGAGTCCATTTTTTCGCATCGAAGTTTCTTTGTTTTATGTCGTTTACTTCGTCGTCTTTCCATTTTTCTTCGTCAACATTTTCGTCGCTTTGATCATCATCACGTTCCAAGAGCAAGGTGAACTTGAGCTGGCTCAAGGAGATCTCGAGAAGAACCAAGTAACATCGACGGCTCGTGAGAAATCCGTGTCTGCTATGAACGCTTTCGAGCGATTTTTTCAGAAACAATGCATCGACTTCGCGTTGAACGCAAAACCGGTGTCTAGATTCATGCCTCAAGATGAAGATTCGTTGAAATTTCGAATTTGGCGTATGGTTATATCGACGTCGTTCGAATATTTCATCATGTTAATTATTATTATGAATACAATTATTTTAATGTCCGATGTAAGTTGTTTTCAATTAGCATTTGGAAAACATATGTCATCAACAAAGCCGCAATACCTTTGTATAACTTGTTTAACTCTGATTTAACACATTTTAAACACGTGTTACCGCTGGTTTCACGTTGGATAACAGTGGATAACATGTATATAACACATGTTAACTAATGTTCAGTTGGAACACGTTATTACTGTACTACGTAAAGTGGTAAACATTACTTTAGATGATAAAAAATGTGCTAACCTGCGTTAACACGTGTTAGCACGTGTTGTATCAATGTTATCCAGTGTTAAAACTTGTTCTCCAACTGTTTCCATTGAATGTAGTACACGGATAAACACGCAAAGGAATTTTAACACTTGATAACATGTGTTACGTCTATGTTAACACGTGTTTTATTGATAGTTACTGTGTTTATTAACTTTGTTATTGTTTGTTTCAGTATGATTCTTCAACTATGACGTACAAAAACACATTAACTTATATTAACTCGACACTGACTGCCGTTTTCACTGTGGAAGCATTATTGAAAATTTTAGCATTTGGAGTTCGAGTAAAATAGCACTATCTCGTTTTCCTTAGGAGTTTTACAAATATGCTTGTTGATTGTTTTTTTAGAACTATTTTCAAGATAAATGGAACACTTTCGATTTTGTTACTGTAATCGGTAGTATCACCGACGCTTTGGTGACGTATTTCGGTCACAATTTTGTCAGTCTAAGTTTCCTTCGTCTTTTTCGCGCCGCTCGTCTAGTTAAACTGCTCAGGCAAGGATACACAATTCGAATTCTGCTTTGGACCTTCGTTCAATCTTTTAAAGTATTTTTCGATCTCAAACTGTTTCGAAACTGTAACGGGTTATTTTCTCGAACATTTTTCTTCAGGCGTTGCCATACGTTTGCCTTTTAATTGGGATGCTATTCTTCATTTATTCAATCGTTGGAATGCAGGTACGGTGTCTTTAATCTCACTGAGGTTCTTCAGAAGAGTCATTAAATAAGTAGCTGTAATAAAGGCTAAGTGAGGACACTACTCTTGCTTTTCAATTTGTTTTTCTGACTGTGTTATTTTTGCTTTTGTGGTCCAAATACTTTTCATTTATTGTTTTGCTTGTTTCTGCATTTCACGCTATCAGATATTCGGCGATATTTATCTTGATCCGTTTACTGAAGTAAATCAACGAAATCACTTTCAAACATTTTTCCAATCCATCATTTTGCTATTTCGGTGAGTCTCCGTCTATTCGGCCTCATGTAGCTGATTGTCTGCCTTTCCGTACAATTTTTTTGTTTTTGCGGAACATTTTCCTCTCTTAATTTCATGCATGTAAAGACTATTTTTGTTAGGGACTTCACACCATTGTTGATCATTCACGAGATAAATATACCGTAGGCGACTAAAACCTTTACCTGAAGTCACATTTTTTGTTTTTTGTCATACCTAACCATGTAATAGATGTCGATTACAGGTTTTTGGAAATATTGCATTCAACAACGAAATCAATCGTTACAACAATTTTCAGAATTTTTTCAACGGGTTGATTCTATTATTCAGGTAGTCATCACATCCGTTTTCGTTCTAGCTATGTGCACAGTGATGCTTGATTACAAACACACTTTTGGATAGTCGGTTGAATTCTGGAAACGTTTTTTAGGTGTGCAACTGGCGAAGGCTGGCAGGATATAATGATGTCGTGTACATCGGATAAATTGTGTGCCGAGGGTAGTAACAAAATCGGAAGGGATTGCGGATCTCCAGTGGCTTATCCTTATTTCACGTCTTTCGTATTTTTGTCTTCCTTTTTGGTAAGAATGAGTAAAGCAAACTACACTGGCGGTTTTAGAAATTCAGTTTCCGAAATGATCAGCAAATTCGAACTTTTTACAAAATTAGTGTGCTGCCAGTTTAACTTTCCAGCAATAAAAACAAAATTACTGCCGGCGCCTTATTAGTAATGAAATTTTGCATAAAAAACAGACTTATTTGTTTTTTAGATGCTGAATCTTTTCGTGGCTGTAATTATGGATAATTTCGACTACCTTACCAGAGATTCCAGTATCCTCGGCCCTCACCATTTGGACGAGTTCGTTCGAGTTTGGGCTGAGTACGACCCGTCTGCCACGTAGAAAAATTTGTTTTTAACGTTCGATTTCGTACAACTTCCTTCATCAGCTGTACTTGCAGAGGAAAAATTTCATACAAAGAAATGTATGAAATGCTGAGAAATATTCCACCTCCTGTTGGATTTGGTCGGAAATGTCCATACAGATTAGCTTACAAAGTATCTTATCCAATTGGGAACAACTTTTGGCTTGTCAAAATAAAAAATTTCTGTTTTTTAGCACTTGATTAGAATGAATCTTCCAGTGGACGACGAAGGAAAAGTGAATTTTACATCGACCTTATTTGCATTGATCAGGGAATCGTTGAATATTAAAATGAGACCAGGTATTTGAAAAGATTTCACCTTAATTTTGTTTTGCAGTGCTCATTACTTGCTAATATTTGATGAAACTAAAAAGCAGCCAATAAATTGTTTTTACAGTTGAAGAAATGGATCAAGCTGACGAAGAGCTTCGAATGAGTTTAAAAAAGCTGTGGCCATTGCACTCCAAGAAAAAGCTGATCGAATTGGCAGTTCCTCCCCACAGCGGTTTTGCATTTAAATTTGCTTTGTTTGTTTCAAATGCTGTCAATTATTTTGTTTTTTCTCAGAGCTTTGCGAAGGGAAATTAACAGTTGGTAAAATTTATGCAGGTCTACTGATGTTGGAAAATTGGAGATCGAAAAAATCGGGCAAACCGCAAGAAGTTAGTAAAACTTTGACAAATTTAAATCCTTTTTCTATTTTTTACTCCACTTGAGTATTCTTTGGACACTGATTTAACAAAGGTTGTAAATTTTTAGGATATTGGAAGTCCTCAGGTACTAATGAATATTGGCTAAATCCCTGTAGTTTTTTTTAATGAAATCCTAGCTTAGAAATAGTGAACATGTTTTAATATTGGAAATCCATAAAGCTTTGCATGTGCCGAGCTTTACTTGCTAACATTCTCTCTAAGCGCAGAGTTTAGTCAAAAAATTAGTTTTTAGCTCATGCAAAGCAAAATATGGTTAGTAGGAAGTCTTAGTAATGTTACTTAGCCGTCCTTCCCAGCAGACAGCTTGTAAAATGGTATGCTATTTGCAAGCAGTTGTTCGCTGCTAGTAAGCCAAACTTTGACAAGCCATTTTTACAACTTGTACAGCTTAGATAGAACAGTAACTTGTTTTTTGTTTCAAAGAAGTTGATTCTTCAATCTTTTTGTAGCTTGTTTTTGTGCATGCCTTAAATCGCTTAAGAATTGCGCAATAGTTGTTCAATTCACAACGTCGGATAATCATGAAACTTGCGGATCATTTTGGATTACCATCAACTACACCATTTCAATGAAACCGATTTTCGATTATTCTTTTTATAAATCAGGCAGCTTTGTCATTGTCGTTGCCTTGCACAAAAAAGCACATACAGCTTTTTGACATACTGTGCATTTTAAAAATTTACATGTTGTTTCATCGTGGCTTATAGTGGTACTTCAGTTACAGATAGTCGCTGGCCATTCATTCTATAGTTGCGGAAAATTCATTGTACGGTTGCAGACCATTGTACATACAGTTGTAGACTCTTCATTTTGCAAACCATTTAGGCTTATAATACCACCATTAGCCACGGATGATTTTCATTAACTTTACGGCTTTTACTGTTGCACCACAGTCTATTACTTTATAATTATTT
The DNA here is from genome assembly GCA_034698125.1 of Prionchulus punctatus. NCBI lineage: Eukaryota > Metazoa > Nematoda > Enoplea > Mononchida > Mononchidae > Prionchulus > Prionchulus punctatus. Next base: position 8,432 of record JAQGBA010000031.1, on the reverse strand, counting down.
CTATTTTATACGTTCGAACCAACGTTTTGTCTTGTTTTTTTTCATCACTGCAGTTTTCAATACCTGCGTCCGAAGAGCACTGTTCAGCAGTAATATCACCTGCCGTAAGTAATACTGAGTTTTTCGAAAAGTATTTTCTTCGTTTCATCTTTTTTGCATGATCTGTGATATCAGTGCGATCAAGTTTTTAGTATCATTTGACGACAATGTAACTTATATGCATTGACTTGCAATGAGTTCACTTGACTTGTATTGAATTGTAGGTGACTTGTAGTTGCAGTGTTATAGAGTTACTTGTATGCTTGTAGCTACTTGCAACCAACTATTAACTTGCATATAATTATCACTTGACATGACGAGCTAGTTACATTATAACGCTTATGCTTGTACCTTTTTCGCACTGATCACTATTGCCAACGTCTTGTGAATATTTGTGATCTCTTTTGTGTGCTGTCCTACTATTTCTTCAAGCCATGTATTTGTGTAAAAGTTGTCTATATGCGATTTTCCTCTTTGCTTTGCCCTTTTCTTATATTGTATTTAGCTTTTGAAATGTTATGATATGCATGAGCTGTGGTATTTTGTAAAAAAAAGTGTACTTTTTTGCTTTATTGCATGTTTGAAATTTTGTATATACCAGTAAAACATAATTACAAACCCGACGTGGCAAAATTCGTAAAATAAATCGTACATTAACAAAATCTACAGCAGACTAAAAACAAAATTTGATTCGGTTTTAAATAAAATACCGACGTATGTTTCAGCGTCCGTCCACACTATTCGGTCGTTTGGTCGAAACAGCATTGAAGGAGAAAGAAAAAACGCGAAGCAGTTCAGAAAGTCTGGATAAAACGCCCGATAAAGAAAGGAGTGGTTCCAGACCAGATGTTAGCTCAACTTTAAGGTAATCAAACAAAAAAATAGTCTTGATAAGTTATTGTATTTTTATAACTTGTAAAGAAGTATAGTGCCATAAATCAACAGTAAAAACAAATTTAGTTGCCCTTTTACCTCTGACTGTAATACTTGTTAAAGTCCATTCACAATTGCAAATTCAAAAAGATTACAGTAAGAATGATGTGCAAGTAGGGCGAAAAAGCAGTTATTGACCCACTTGCACTTTACAAAATGGTTCACGTAGTGTTTTAGTTATTTTAGCAGGCATATTGAACCATTTTGTGAAGTTTATATAAATGGTTCAAAATTGTGTTTGCCTTCGTACTTGCGAATCATTCTTACTGTAATCTCTTTGAGGTTGCAATTTTATTGAACTTTACTCTTGTACATTGTTATCCGATGCTGTAACCACTCTAATCGGACATTTTCTATCAACAATTTGGTTTATGTATAGCATTGACAAATCTCATATGGGTCCTATTGCGAGAACATTTTCATTTTTGCGACGCGCGAGCATATCCCAAAAGAAGCAAAAAGAAGACATGAACAGTTCGCAGGTATGCCAATTTTTTGTTGTGTTATGCAATATTTTGACAATTTTCGTTACTTACCACATATCATTAACTTTCGATTATGAGCTGTTTAATAACTGTACAGTACATAAAGTTGCATGAACCCATAGTTGAAAAACTAATTTTACGCACTGATTGCTGTTCAGAGATGAACTATGCTTCGAAATTGAGCCTATGAAATGGTCCCTAATCCTGCCGAAGACTTTAGACGGGTGCATGTTGTCATTTACTGTAGTACTACTGTATTACTGTTTTCGCAGTAGGAATACTGTAGATACCGGATACATTTTCAGCTATTAAATGTGTCATCGTTGTGTCGTCTATTTGTTTCCCGTATCTTTTTTTTGAATGCTGCTCGAAGTTTTTTAGTCGTCTTTTTTGTTTTTGTTTTTTTTACATACACACCGGCTTTGTGTTTTCTCTCTGCAGGCTACCCTTACGCGTTATCCGTACTATGAATGGGATCCAATTTACGAAGAGGTAATTTTCTGTGTACTGTTTTCGTTTGATTCATTTCTGTCTTTTTTACTACCGGTATTTCTTGGCTTTTGAATGTGCATGATATGGTCACAGTAATTCCACTGGACACTGCACGTTAATGTTACTGTAAGGCACCATTTCTTGTTTTGGTAGCAAAAAGATGTGTGCAACTATTCACCTCTAGTGAATGTTTCCAGTTTTCACTTCGAAAATCTGAATTTGCAGTCAGTTTTGCACTTTAATGTGAACATGGGTACTTAACTAAAAATACAGTTCGATGAGTTTTTTTGGCCAAGTGTTACTGTATTTTTTGCTTATGCGTTTACGTTTTTTGGGCCGATTATATAAAAAATTCTCGAGGCTGCTGCTACCATTTAGAGCTTAGAAATGACACCGAGATCAAATCGACAAAGTGCATTAAATTTAAACGACCGAAGTCCAATGGCGGAACGAATAGTGCCTCAGGTTTGTGTGTGTTTGTACAAAAAAAGTTTCCAAATAAGGATGAATTTTTCAAATTATTTTTACGAAATTATTTACGCTTTCACTCCTCGCTTTTATTTAAACCTGTTATTATTTTTGATTTGTTTCGCTTTTACGTCGTTTATAGAGTAGTTAGTGCAAAATATCTGTCTGGAGTCTGACATTATCGTCATCTTTTTTAGCAGTCTCAGCATTTGTTGGCAGCATCGCCAGCAGTATCACCCGCGCCTTATCGTCGGCACCAATACAATACGTTATCTCCTCACACCCACGGACAGCGTAAAATCAACGTTGTCGATGATCTGCTTCATTTCATGGACGCTAGACACGGCGATGGTCAAGGACGTAAGTCGCTCGTTGACTGAGTTAGACGGTGATTAGAGAAATCAGTTTGGACACCGAAAATGTGTTTTTATTTGATTTCAGAGAACTCTAGCCACCTGTTGGACGCCAAAGATCGAATCAGACCACCTCTGCTAACTCAAACGCACGTTTTTGGCACTCCTTCGATAACTCCGCAGATTTCGCCGATGCACAGCCCGTTACGAGTACAGTCGGCTCAACAAAAGCGGCACACGTTGGAAAAGCCGTTTCGGTCGACGTCACTCGAAGACAGATCCAGGACGCCTAGCCCCAGGCGCAGTCCGCGACTCATGCCCAAGCAGTATTACGGTACGCACGAACTGTACAGACGATCTCGAAGTCCTAGTCCGATCAGAGGCGACGCTAATGTGTATTCGTCGATCGGGCGACGACTTAATAATATGCCAACCAAAAATTTGCCCGAGCTCGCTCGATCGCCTACTTTACCCAGTTACACGAATTTCTTGATCGGCAACGGTGCTACTGTATTCCCGCGTTTGTGTACGTCGCCCACGCAATCCATCTACTATCCAGATTCGCCGATGAGCGAGTCAGATTTAGCTGTTTACGAGTCGAAAGCCGATCCGAATAAATACGCGCCGTTTAAAGCTTACCACCAGCAACAGCCCGTCGTCAGCGCCAACAAAATGCTGGAAAACCTTCAGTTTTCGCCGACTTACCAACGAGCTAATATGATCAACCAACAGCGTCTGGTACCTGCGGATCGCGGACTCGCTTACCACTCGTCGCAACAGCAGATGTCCCCGGGCAGTTTCGGCGAACCTGAGAGTCGGATATTTAACGATCCATTCGAGGATAGACCTCCGATCGGATCTAATCATATAATCAATGGTAATCAGTCGTCGAGATTTAACGTCAATGGCGTGGGCCATTTGAGACCGCCCAACCACCCGAGCGTCATTAGGGCTCAACCTGGTAACATTCCGCTATCGGATTCAGAACAAGAAGATTGGTGTTGATAAAAGAATTCCCTCATTTCGTTCCATACAGTTTGAAATTATTGCCGGCGTCCTCAACTGTCTGAGCTTGAAAAGTGTTTACGCTTTCGGGTTGTTTTATTTAAATTCAAACTTTAACATGTTCGTACGGAACTAATGAATCCGAATATAGATTTGTGTACAGCTTTTTGAAATTCCGACGGCTGTGATAAGTATATTTTTGCAAGCTTTAGTTTTGCGATACTCAGAGTCAAAATGTATTTACTTTTTACCTACTTTCCTTAAAAAACAAACAAATTTAACGAACTTATTTGCGATTTAGTTGTATGGATTTTATTGTTATGTAAAAAGAATGAGTGTTAGGCCTGGAACCAAGTGCAAAGCGATGTATAGAAAGATTTATTTAATTATGATATGTTTGAAGTTATTTTGGAAGGTAGAAAGTATTGTAAGTATAATAAAGAAAGCTAATATGTTTTTGTTTGGAAATAAAAAGTTCTCACCATTGCCTTCGAACGGAGTTGAACCGTTGACCTCCAGTTTACTAGACTGGCGCTCTAACCAACTGAGCTACGAAGGCTGGCTTGAAACACTTTCTCCTACTCTAGGGCAGCAAACGGCGTGAGAAGCAGTTGATAAAACATTCCAGTTTATAGACTATTATTGAGATTGCAGATGTTTTATACGTGCTTGCTTACGCATCAGAGGGTTCAATTCTAAAAGACAGTTCAAAACATAGTCTATGAAGGGCACGCATTTTGAACCAACCCTGAGCGAAATTAATCAGAAATTTTTGATCGTTAGGGAAACGATCTCTCAAAGAACAACTCTCTGAACCTGGCTGAGAATACAAAATATTTAAGTCCTTTCGTTTCGTTATTGGAGAACAAGGTATGCACGATTATATCATTTTCCATCTTAAATCCCTTTATAACCATACAAACTATCATCCAACTTTATTCACGGAACTTCTTTTAACCATTTGCAACAACTGTAACGTCAACATAAAAAGAACAGATTAGTCCGAGTCATAGTCGTCAAAGTCGCGTCTTGACTCATTCCAATATCCATTGTAATCGTAATCGTAATCGTAATCATAATCAGGTACTTTTTTAACAACGTCGAAAAATATGCCGAACTCTTTACATGTTTCACAAATGACATTCCATTGGCTCGACTCGATACAAAGTTTGATTAAGTCGTTAATCCAAAATGAAAGCCATATATCGTCAACATGGGAGAATCGGATGGACGATCTTTTAATGCGTCATAAATTTGATCATCAACTCGTCCGCAGCATTCAATATTTAAATTCGTAACCTTATAACGACTGAATGAGGATCGGCGTAAACAATTAACCCTCTATTGCATGAATTATTGTAATGTATGAAAAAAAAATGTGGCCAACCTCAAACCTCTGTTAGAGAACCTGTTGCCAAAACTGGCCACTAGATGGCTGCAACAGCTTCACTGCATGCCTTCAAGTCCCAAATATGACACCATGTGCAATGTGGGCAATTCAGCTTGGTAAAAAGTTAATCATCAATTCTTTCTTAATAGGTCCCAAATTTGGGACCGGATGCAATAGAGGGTTAACGCCAGAAGTTGTACTGCCTTCGTACAAACTCAATACCTGTATATTGCTCAAAGAGTCTGCCAAATCCTGAAATCCACGATCCGCATCATTCCAACGTTCGAGGGCAAGATTAATTTTCAAGTTCACTGAACAGTCGCAAGCCAGTAATATAAAATTCTGAACGTTCCTTTTAACTGTGGTAACAGAAACGCTTCAAGGATTTTGCAAGTAATTGGCACAAGATCTGGAAATCGTCCGCAGGACAATGAAAGCCTTTCAAAACCAACTTTGTTAAATTCGGATGCAAATCCAGTGGGAACGTTTTTCCGATTCGGAAGCCTTCATACCGACAGTTGCTAATAACGAAACTGTTTAAACTTGGCATGGATAACACCGTCGTAAACACATTTAGATTGGGTTGATTTTTTTAATATATACATTGTCTAGCCACAGCAAATGCAAATTCTTCCTTGTTCTTATTAAAGCCATCGATTTCCATCCAAACTCTTTGAAAAATGTTGAACCACGTTTTACAAACGGATTCGCAATGCACTTGATCAACATCCAACAAAGAGGGTAAAATTTTCTCCAAAATTTCGATTGGAAGTTTCTCAATCCAATAAATTTCGTTATTGCCGACGCTGTAAGAGCGACTGAAAGATTTGCTAAATTATCATGGTAATTGAAGAATGTAAATGTCTGCCGGCAAATTTTAAAAAAAATGAAGAAAATAAATCTAAATCTAAATCTAAATCTTTTATTGGTAAAACAGCAATCAGCAAGTATACTAGTTTCCAGCTGTGACCATCAAAGAATAGATTAGGATAAAAACGAAGTGAAAAGGACAAACAAAAATGCCAAAAAAAAGTCAAAACAAAGAAAAACAAACAATAAGAAACAACAACAGAACAGGCTTAAGATAAGTATAAATGGCGGTAACTTTGATTTGAATATATAGAGGGAAATACATTTCGAATATCAAATGGCAATTTATTCCAAACAACAGTACCGCGATAAGAAAAACTTCGTTTCATCATATCAGTGTGAGGCTTGAGCGGGAGCTTTAAATCAAGGCCTTCAGCAAATATGGAAACTATGGAGCGAGTAAAAAAAGAACAATACGGTGGAAGCAGGTCATTTAAACACATAAAAACACTGACAGTGGTAAAATAGTCAACAAATTTACAAAAGGGAAGCCAGCCAAGACAATCAAAGTAAAGCTTTTTCGAATCAAATTTCAAAGGATAGACAATTAGTTTAGCCGCGGAAAGGCGAATACTGTCGATTCTATTACATTCAATGAAGGAGAGATGCGGACCGTAAATAACGATACAATAATCAATAAATGGTTTACAAAACGCATTGTACATCAGAGATAGGGTACGATTGGATATAAAAGGTTTGGCCTGGCATAAAAGCTTGATACCAAAAAGTAGCTTGTTACAAATAAAGTCAAATGTAGGGGAAAAGCATAAATTATGGTAAAAACGAAGGCCCAAAAGCTTGAAATTATCAACAACAGAAAATGGTACATCATTATAAAGAACAGGGTCGGGAACATCTAAGCCTTTCCGCTTAGAGTGGAAATACACGTACATCAAGCAGGATTTGGCAGCATTGACCCGAAATGTAGTTTGACACGGACCACTTATTAACAAAATTAACAGCAGACTGAAGTTAATCTTTGGCAATGTGGGACGTTTTGGCAGGGCAAAAAAGGGTAACGTCATCAGCATAAAGGTTGAACAAAATAGAGTTGGGCAGTGCGTTGATGTACAATATAAAAGCAGATAGGGCCAAGGACGCTGCCTCGGGGTACTCCTGCGAGCATGGGGAGCGGGTTAGAAAAAGAATTATTATAAAAAACACGTTGGAAGCGCCCTTTTAAGTACGAAGAAAACCGTTTTTGAGCTGCGTCCGAAAAACCAAATGAAATTAACTTAGCAAGAAACAGGTCATGATTAACTTTATCAAAAGCTTTGCTAAAGTCAATAAAGGTGGCGGCAACAATGTTACCATGATCCAGGTCGTTTATCCAAGGCTCCATCATTGATAGCAGGGCCGAGAAAGAGAAATGCATTGGCTTGAATCCGGATTGATGCGAATACAAAAGATGCTCTGGTATTAAAACGAATAAATGTGCTTGGCGACGTGGCGTTCTAGAATTTTGCTAATAGCCGATAGCAGCGATATAGGACGATAGTTCGAAGCCAGTGTTGGGTCGCCACTTTTGAAGACTGGGATCATTTTAGATGCCTTCCATCCATCCGGAAAAGTAAAGATCTAATTGACAGGTTGAATATGAATAAAAGTCGACTATTGTGTCACCAGCGAGTTTAAGGAGTTTCGAGTTGACCAGGTCGAGGCCAATCGCTTTATGATCTGAGAGTTTAGATATCGACACTGACAGAAAACGACTGTCATTTCTGGTATGTTAAATACCTGGTCAGTTAAATACAGTTGACTGGCGGAACAGTGAAGTTGCTCGCAGGTGTGCAAATATCAATGAAGAAACGGTTGAAGTTTGTCGCAACTTCCATAAGGTCTGAGGAAAGCGAGCCGTTAATCAACAAGCTGGAGCACCTCTTACGACTATTAAGACCGAGAATGGACTTTAGGTAATGCCAGGCTTTCTTGGGGCTCTTGGACATCGACGAGCTAATCAAGCTATTGTAGTAGTTTGACTTGTAGTAGCGGATTAGCGATTTTAAATGGTTCCGGAGTTGTCGAAACTCCTCCCAGTCCTGAGGGAGGAGCGGGCTGTGGGCAGCTTACGAGCATAGTCACGGCGTTTATGGAGTTACGAATACCAGAATTAAACGATTCTGGCGGATTGTTTCAAATACAGTTTTTAAATACAAATACTCTGCAATTTAAATAAAATGCTCTGCATTTCACGCTAATTTATTCAGGTTACAGCCTTTTCGCAAAGACGCCTGGAACAAAGTACCGTTTTCCTAAAGTTAAAATTCACAACTCATATTCAGATCTTGAATTTAGCTTATAGGATGATACAGAAAGTTGGTTTTCTGCCAAGTAGCAAAGGAAAGCTAAGGCCTGCAGTGCAAAAATTTGTTGTCTTGCCTTCGAACGGAGTTGAAC